>JAWQUT010000220.1:987912-1005796 GCA_033807755.1 Ellobium chinense
GACACTTATCCTCCTCTTGTGAAGGAAATACTATTTGGGGCTTAATGATATCATCCACATAAGGAAGATGTCTGTGAAGCGAGCATTCATGTCTGGTAATATATATGTAGGACACGTATAACTTTCATTTCCAACTGGAGACTCGAATAGGAAGAAGAAAAGTGAGAAGGTAGTACCAGTTTATTATTGTTATGGAAGCAAGGGTGCAAACAACTGAGGTGTAGTCCAAGGTGGAAACAGGGCACTTTGTATGAGAAGTAGGAACGGAGTAGACACAAAAATTGCTATTACTGCTAGCACTCGTGTTTGGCTTCTGGAAAGACCTTAGCTACTTAGCTGCTTCTTTAGTGTTATAACTGCTGGTCTTCTGTTCAGGAAGATCCTATCCACTAAGCTACTTTTTTTTTTAATAGCAGCATTCTGTTTATAAATGTCTCGCTGATTTTAAGATGACGATGAAGTGATGGGTCCCGATACCAAAGTCGTAGGTTCGATTCCCATTATGCCACTGTCTTCTTGCTTCCATTTTCTCCCTGCATTCGTCCTCTTGAGCACTTCCCCTTTTACTCTACCTTGTGTGCGCATCTGTTTGTATCTGCTCACTCTTCATTTCTCCAAACAACCAGAAGAAAACGAAAAGTAGAATCATTTTTTTTTTAAATGGAAAGGAGGTAGGTCTAAGGAGAGAAACAGCAGAATTGAAGCCAGGAATGGCTAAGAGAATACTAACAAGTGAATTGAACCCCCGCGTCATTGCCTGAATTGCGAGAATGGAGTTGGGTTCGTGGTTCCGTCCATATAACGTGTGAACTTTGACAAAGTGAATACAGCAAAGTCCTCAACAATGTACTACATGACACTTCCCCAAAGTTTTTTTCTGATTCAGTGGTTTATTCTGATTCAGTGGTTTATTCTGATTCAGTGTTTCCTGTCAAATGATATGATGGTTTGTAAAGTTATCTTATCTTTTTATAATGTTCGTCACAGCTTTTAGACCCATTTTATTAAAGATCCGTCCACAGCTGACAAAGCAGAGATTATCAAGAGTATTACTGATAACAATGACCTTCAAGACGTCCCTTACATAGTAAACACAGATGTAATTGAACACATCCATAGGATGATGACCCTGTGTTTATCTGTTTGTAATATCTCTGGCATCTAGATATTTCCTCCAAAATTATAAGATTTATACAGTCCATTTCTCAGCTCAGTAATTGGATACATGCAGGCATACCAACCTCAGTGGGCGTACCAACCTCAGCAAACAAACGAACAAACAAACAAAGAAATACTGTATGAAAGTGATAGTGCTTGGTCCTTTGTCCCAAGTTTAGTGATGTTCCTGTTGTTCAGAATGTGAGCTGATCTCATGAAAACGTAAAGAAGTCTTCTCATGACCAGGTCACATAAATTTTAGATCTGTCCGCCATTGGCTGCCACAGTAAAGAAACATTTGCACTTGACTGAACGTTGGAGATGTTATGAGAGGGGATTGAAGGATTGATTGGAAAATATGCTAGCTGTACCAGTTTTAAACTGAAGAGGACTTTATCTTCCGCCTGGTGTTAGATGGATTGGATGCTGCTCAGTGTTCTGAATAAATGATGGAGGAGACAGGAAGAAGTAAAAACAGCTAGAAAAAAAAAAAACAACAGTAAAGAAACAGCCACAGACATCTGAATTTGGATAATGTTTGGAGCTTACTCATGGGAGCCATTACATTCTGTGGGCAAAATTGACGGAAAGGTTAGGTAATCCAGCACGCCACTTGAACGTGAAAAAAATGAGATCAGATACCTCAGTTGCACATACAAGCGGCCACCCCAAACACGCATACAAACAAACAAACAAACAAAAACACAAACCAAAAACTATAAAGTTATGATTGTTAATGTGGGCTGTTGGTTAACAGAGATCACTGATAAAGTGAAGTGCTAAGCTTCACCAGTTTGAAGAGTTTGGGAATGTTTTTGGGAACAACAGAAGGTTGTGCAACAAAACTATACATTTATGATTGTTAATGTGGGCTGTTGGTTAACAGAAGTCATTGTTAAAGTGAAGTGCTAAGCTTCACCAGTTTGAAAAGTTTGGGAATGTTTTTGGGAACAACAGAAGGTTGTGCAACAAAACTATACATTTATGATTGTTAATGTGGGCTGTTGGTTAACAGAAGTCATTGATAAAGTGAAGTGCTAAGCTTCACCAGTTTGAAGAGTTTGGGAATGTTTTTGGGAACAACTGAAGGTTGTGCAATAAGATTCTTTTGTAGAAACCTAAGTAAAGTGCTGAGGACATAATATTTTGATTAGAATGAAGGTGCCTCGCATTTGAGTTTCAGACAAAAACATTCCACCATCCTGTTGAAAAACTTTTGAACAGGGTCACCCACCCAAAGAGACTGTCAGTACTACGAACTATATATGTTTTTCACAGTCTGTCTGTGGTTTATTTGGGTCATCGTGAACAGAAACTCTTTTAACCCATTCCAACTCGAGTTGGCTCCCATACAAGTCACAGGCCTGTAATTCTACTTTAGATATCAGGTCCAGTGACTGAAAGGTAAATTAAGCCTTTCTCTTTCCCTCCTTTCACAAGCCCTGCTATGGTAGATTAAGGTCCCATGTTACGTTTTTTGATGTTCAGAGGACCTGTGGTTATTTTACTTCATTTTGGCTGACCAGTGTTTTCTTGACCTTTATGAAGAAGGAGATGAACCTGATGAGGCATCAGAAAAGACAGAAAACAAAAGTTGAGAAATCTTGAAAACTTTTCCTGGCACAAGTAAAAAGAATAATATTGATCTCTGTTGTCATTTGTCAACTGACAGGCTCTCATGTTATCTGCTGTAATTACCCTTTTGCCTTTTCTTTTCCTGTCTCCAAGGGCTGGAGGGAAGTATGGATTTGTTGACCGAGTTATGGATGGGATTTACGTCCATGTCAACTCTGTGGTGGTCAAGTTGCTCTCACACAAGTTCCATGCCTCTTTACAGGTCAGTAACTGCCTATGTTAAAATGTAGCTGAAGCTATGTAATCTTGATTGTCAGATAAAGTTATGGGACGCTTTGTTCGAAGTAAATTAGGTGGAAAATAAACGTTAGGTCGTTAGACTGTTTTTCTGGAAACAATAATTCTAGTGATGTATATTTTTTGTCTGCTTTTGTGGAGCAGAAGTCTGCAATTTGTCTTGCAGACAGTCAAAAACAGACTTATGTTGCAAGACAAGGAAGTGAGATATCAAGCTTCAAAGGAGAATGGGGTCATTTGATATTTAAATTTAGAACAAAATGTGGGACAGAAATTTAGAATTTAGAATTTTTACAGTTTATGGAGGTGATCCCCTGCCACTTCAAACAACAGATTTGTACTAGTTCAAGATTTTGTTCACCTAATCAAAGTACAGACATTGAACTTTAACAAGCAACCAACTATTTGAATTAGTCAAAAAGCGACTTAAACCTGATTTTGACTAAAAAGAAGACCATTAGTGCTGAATGAGGTCACATTCTTTAGGCGCCTTTGTATTGAGCTTGATATTCTCTATCTTTCCATCTTAATTAATATCCTGTAGCTCGAATAGTTTCCAAGGTAACTAGCGACATGCACCATGATTTAATTGACAAAGTGTGGCATGACATGAAAGTTTTTATGATAAAAGTACAAAACTGGTTGTCCCTCTGAAAAGGTTGGCCACTTTGAGTGGAATACAGTCACATTCAAGCTCATAACAATATTGTTGTTGCTGTTCTTAGCTGTCAAGGGTCAAGGTTCAGTCGATGTCACCAACATGGCAGACCCCAAGTGACCTCAGGTCCACCAGGATACGGGACCCCAGCCGAGGGGAGGTGCTACTGTTCAAGGAAATAGAGTGGCAGACGACCCGCATTGAGGCAACTGCGGTCAGCATGGAGGAAGATTTTCTCACCCCTTTGCGGTTGATAGCCAACCAGGCAAAGATTAGGATTGTGGTCAAGAAGAGGCTTTCAGGTAATACTTTGTTCTTTGCTTTACCACCAGAGTTACATCTTGTCTTTAAGTCTCTCAAATTAGAGTGAGTAAACAAGCAGAGAAAACTCTTCATATTTTCTCACAGTCACAAATGCCCAAATAATGAAGCCACACATTTTTTTTTTCCTTTCTTTCTTCTCTTCTTGATATTTCCATATCTTTTTCCATCTCGCACTCCCTCCTCCCTCACTTCCTTCCTTCTGTCCTTCCTTCCTTCCTTCTGTCCTTCCTTCCTTCCTTCCTTCCTTCCTTCCTTTCCTTCCATCGTTCCTTTCTTTCTTCCCCCTCTCTCTCCCTCTTTATTTCATCCTTTAGCCAGTACTCGCTAGCCCAAGGCAGCCAAACCTACGTCATTGGGGTGTATTTTTATTTTATATTTTTTTTCCATGAATAATCAATAGCACAGCCTTTTTCTTCTGTCTGTGCAGATACTTTATTGGCCCTTTGTGTCTTGAGTATTATTGCTGCCCCTATCCTCCCAGCTCCTCCCCACTGTTGGTGTTATCTCTTATGGTTCCAATAATCTCGCTGCTTTGAAGAGTTGGGAAATTGCACTTAAGAATTATGTCCCCTAAGATGTAACTAGCGTGTGGCTGTATTCTTGAGGTTTTTGCTTTGTTACATGACAGCCAATTAGTTCATGATCGTAGTGTCTTGTGATCATTGTGTTTGTCTGTTGATCTAACTCACAAATTGGAATTTCAATACTTTTTTTTTCTCTCCTGTCTGCAGTTACTCTTTGCATTATTGGCTCAGATAGCCATTCTCATATTCCTTATGGAAGACGGAGAATGCTGTACTTATCTGACCTGCGGAAGTTCATTTTTGGTGTTTTGATATAAAAAGAAATGATGTATGGATAATTGCTGAGCTGTTGAACATTTTGCTCACTTCATTCTCAGAAATGTTAAAGAATTGCTTATCTGATTTTCAAATTTCTACTGTTCTCTATAATTAAAAGAGAAAATGGGGAAAAATTGTAAATTGCCTCATCTCCGTGTGAATTAATGCTTTACCTCTGGGTCACAGCCTTCGGTTCATAAATCTTTCCATGATGCTGTCTTGTTCTGAATTTGCTTTTATTTTCTCACTATCTCATGCAGCCTATGCAAGTACTGTACACTGAATAACAGATCGTTTTTGAAATTTGGGTAACATATATTAAATTTTGAGCTCTCTCAGTTGCCTTCTTGTGGCAGTTTTTCAAAATCTGTTCACTCCCTACCAGCAAAATTTTGACATGGGATATGAGTTTAAGATTTACTACATCATCAAAGACATTTCATGCCAAAATGAAAATGAAACTGTTATTGAAACGCTGTAGATGTGGTCATTGGCCATAAATTGCCCATAAAAAAACAAAAGGCCTGAGATATCACCAGATGTTCAGAAATTCTCATAAGGCTGAAAAATGTAGGGTATTGATTTTGTCACTTCAGTCTTTGCTTTTTCTTTCTTTGTTATATGAATCCAATTGACTTCCCCCAAATCAAATACTTTTCGGAGTCTGACTCATGAAGTCAAGAACAAATGGTGACCCACTTTCACTATGGGGCAGGGCAACATTCAGACCAGATCTGCCACATCTGGCAGAATTGCACATAGCGTAAAATATTGTTTTGATCTTTGTCCATATATATTTATGTCGAAATCCCAGCTGTTGTCCACAAGGCCATTGTGTGGTGATAGGTCAATACCTTCCTAGTTATGGATGACTGCATGTAAGAAATATGATCTGTCATTGAATGATTTGGTTCTTAAACAGGTGGCTGTGCTTAACTGCAGCTGCAAGGAAGTCCCTTAAGTTGTGATTAAACACTTCCATAATTCAAAAATTAGAACAGTGGCCGCGAATTCAGGGTCAGAAGTACAGTCCTCTCTATAGGGCTGGAGGAAATAAATAATAAATTTTGATTTAATATAGAGTGTTATTAGTGCTGTAATTTCAGATTTTTCTAGAGAAAATTATTTTCATCTCCAGAAAACTGTTCTGATCACATGAAGTAGGTGACTGAGAGGGGTTGAGTATATATATACAGGTTATACATAAATTATATTCCATCTTAGCTGCGTTCAATAAATTCAGCCGTGTGCTTATCTCCTGAGACAGTCTCTGCAGAGCAGTATTTTTAAAATGTTAAACAAAAGCATGCCTAATTTTATGAAATTCAATATTAGTCTTGAAGAATCTGGCATACCAAATTATGTCCAGGGAAGAAAACGTTCCATGTAAAATGTATATTTTAAAGGAGGTTTAGTGGAGATATGCAGTTCATATAAGGGGATGGAGACAAAGGGGAGATGGAAGGGAAGGAGACACAGGAAGCATTAGATATGGATTAGGTTTCTTGAGCCTTTCTTGGACATACAGAGAAAGGGATCAACTTTCATTAAGATTCTTTATCGTGAAAAGTTTTCTGTCCAGAATACAGACTTCATATAATAGATAGGAAACAAAAAAAAAACAAAACAATAGGCAGACTGCGAGATGGGTGGGAAAATGGAAACCACAATGTGTAAAAACCTGTCTAATAGAAATATAAAGTAAAGATGATGAATCAGAATTACAATTAAAGAGTCAGACCAGACTAGAAGTTAAAAACCAAATTTTTTGGCCAAAGAATAAAATCTATTAAAGCAACTTTATAGGTACATAGGTACACAACACACATATGCACAGCTATTCAAAAGGATACAATAAAATTAATGGAGCTAGACCTGTGGGGTGAAAAAACTGAGAGTACACATAGTAACTGTGGCCAAAAATCTGACTTTAAGTTCCTAGTCTGATCTGACCTTTAATGGTAATATTATGGATTCATCATCCTCATTTCATATTTCTCTTAGATGGGCTTTTATACACTGTTGTTTTCATTCATGTAAAAATGTTGTTTTTCATACTTTTTTGGAGGAAGGCATGTGGACACATGTAGACAAAAGGTGATGAAAAATGAAGGAAGAGGGATGTAGGGGCCAGAAGCCATTAGTTTACATGGGTCAGATTCTTTTGCCTGTTGGAGATGGAAATCAACCTCCAGCTGGAATGAGCTGGTCATATTTGTCAAACCTGTGCATGTGCAAGCAGTGTTGCCACTTTTAAGGATTTTCTCCTAAACTAGGGTAAAAATAACATGAAGAAGCCATTTTCTCTTATGTTGTGTAATAATGGTTTTTTTTTTTGTTATTGGTAAAAATCGTGAAGTGTAGAGCAAAACAGATACAATCATTGTTTATTTTTTTCTTTTTTCTTTTTAACAATAAAATTATAGAACTTTCCCTACAAAATTTGCTTCAACATCATGCCTTGGGAAATGTGGGGAAAAAAGACGCATTGTTGGGGAAAAGCACAAGATCTGAGTGGTAGTACAGTGTTCAAGTCTTTAGCAGTGTGGTCATGCTCACAGCTGTGATTTATATCTTTGATGCTGGCATTTGCATTATTCAGGCTGATCATGAGCCTCATGAGGAGAAATACATTCATCTACATAATCTTTCTCTCCATCCTTGTTTCCATCTGCAAAAGTATGGTGACGAAGCGTTCAGCTGTGGGAGGTCTTAAATCTGGAATTTACTGCCGGAATTTATTTTTAATTCCAGCAGTCTTGAATTATTTAGAAGTCAGCTGAAAACAAAGTTGTTTTTAAAGTACCCATCGGAATTACAGTGTCAACAGTTCTGCACACATGATTGTCAGACATTCCTGTATTTCAGTTAGTTGATATGTGTGGTTATAGTCTTACTCATTGAGTGCATTTACCATGTATATGAGCATTTTGTATATATGTGTGGCGGCATGGGAAAACCCTGACAAAGATGCAACAGCACGAAGGAGTAAAGTGCAGAAAACACTTCAAAAGTAATTTCTTATGAAAAGCTAGTTCTGCACATTGTCTTGACATTTGGACTTTACTTTATCATGTCCTGGAATATTTTACAAAAATATGACCTGTAAATGCTTGAATTTGATGATTTTAGAACACCTCTGATTGTGAAAATTGCTAGAATCAAACTTTAAATGCATTTTTCTCTGTTTACTTTTTCAAAATGTTTGTCCTTATTTTCTTTCATATCTTTGTTCATAATTAAGATAAATCAGAAATTTAAAAACCACTGTATTCAGCTCGAAAAGAGCTTTCACATGATACCAATATCTCCATAACTCAGAAATTTTCATTTGTCATGGTTTTCCCATGCCACCACACATATGTAAGTTTGTTTGCTTGTACAGATTTATATGTCTGTTAGAGTGTGTGAGAGTATGTGCACCTGTGGCTGAAAGATATTACTAAGCAGGTGTAAAGCACAAATGCATTTTATCATTAGAGTTATTGAAAACAAATGTAATTGATGATAAGCATTTTATTCACATTTTCCTTAGTCCACCTGTCTGTAAAATGGGTATCTGGCTATAGGCAGAGAATGATATTGTCAGAAGGCTAGTGATCAGCATCTGTAAATGGCAGCTGCAGTGTGGGCTCATCATAGAGTTGAAAAAGTCCTAAAGTGATTAGGCCTGTTAATGTAATAATAATGTGATGTCATGTGAGTGAGCATTAGCCTGAATCTGATACAAGCTTTGCTATAAGGGAAAAGTACATTCATTTTTGAGGTATTCTTATTTTCAAGATCCACCTTAATAAAGAAATGATAGACACATAGTAAATTTGTGCATGTGAAATTTATACATGATAATAAAGGACTCTTTTTAAACAGGTATTTAATATCAAGGTCCCATTATATTTGACTTTACCACCAGTTGTATATTTTCATCTCAGGTCTGCTTGCAATGTTGACTTATGTTGACTTTTTGAGAGTCTAACCTCACTGCTGACCTCTCTTCTCTTTGCTGACTTGAATGATGCATTACATTCTCCCAACCCATATCTATTCAGTACACTTTACAGCACTTTGCAGCAACTTAAAAAATCTTGCAAATATATATCACCTCATGGCACTGAGCAGCAGGGCAAGTTCCCAAATACAGCTGGATCAGTAACAATAAATCTCTGCTGTCTTGCTAGACTGTGCCATCATCTCCTCAAGACTGGCTCTGCTCCTGGATGACCTCCTATGGGTACTGACCATTACCCAGCTTAAGGCAGCCATCCTGTATGCCAACTCTTTGAAAGAGGTCATTGAGAGGTCAGCTGAACAAAGCAAAAAGCTGGCTGCTGAGAAATTAAAGGTGAGCTGACTTCACAGAGAATAAATTGCGGTGTTGATAAATTTTTTATTATCTTCCTGATAATTATGGATTAGCAGTAATATGATTCCATATAACAGAGGGCTGTTTGGATTCAAATGACTCCTATAGCTCCTGGCAATATAGTCAGCTCATTTTATTTGCAGCTGCTCATGAGCATGGGAAAAGTTGCAGTAAAAAGGAATTGTGTTTATCCTGTGACTATTGTATGGAAATAATGCCTGTTATCTGGAGAACGTTGCCTTTAACCTGAAGTTGTGATTATCTGAATTGTAGTAAGTTCAGTTTCAGTTTATTATAAGCAGAGTCAGTTTCTGGATTGATACAGAATTTCAAGGGGTGCCTGCGCAAAGGCCGTATCTTCCGTATATAATTCATATAACGATACGGGTGTTTACGCAGGCACCTCTCGATTTATGCTAATGAATTGTCCTACAAGCTGTTTTGTTACGTAATAGTTTATAATGAGTCTTGTATTGTCCACATACTCCTGGTAGAAACTGAACTTCTTGAAATGAACCTTATTTAAACTTGAAACTCCGTATCTCAGGGCTTTATTTAGGTTGGAAAATGACAGTGTATCTCATGACATTGGTAGTCTTTGGTATGGGCTAGGTCCATCCTTTATGACTATGCGTGTATTGAGGTAATTATGTTTTTCATGACTGTATGGATGTTATATCATTATTGTTGAGTTAAAACTTCATAGGTGTCTTCATTGTTTTACCATACATACAAGGTTTTAACATAATTGTAGTAATATGTTAAAAACTTGCCCTGGATTTAAAAGGAGAAGAGAGGCATGATGGGATACTCAACCAGTAATTTGAATTCAGTGACATGGAACTCACTGGGGAACACTGTTGTCCCCAATTTCATGAGTATAACATTTTGCCACTCAGAAATAATACTGTTATAAGATCTTAAAATTATTTAAGGACTTACAACAGTATTATTTTCAGGCAGTGATTTCAGGCTGCATAATAACTTTGCAGATCGCTATTTTACTGTCTCTCCAATCAGTGTAATAAAGAAACTGATAAAAAATGTTGAATATTTGAAATATGAAGGGAAATCCTTTGCAGTAAAGGCAGTGTCCATAGGCGGGGCTTGCCTTCCAGTGGTAACAGTTGGATGGTGCAACTATAAAGGATATTCAGTTGCCTGTGATTTATGTGTTGTCTTTTTCTTCAGAAACAAGGACATATGTCAGAAAGCAGTTTGGGTCAGCAGCAACAACAGCAGCAGCGCTCGGCCCCAGACAGGCAAGAATCAACAACAGCGAAGTATTTCTCTCGGTTTGATGTGCTGAGCACCTCTTATCACTTGATCACAAGCCGCTTTGACCTGCACCTTTGTGATGATAGCAGTCCAGGTGGGTCCAGGTTTAGCTGCAGTTGTGGATTGGTGGTTTGTACTGTCTGTTTAGTTCATTTGTTTTTTATGTTGTAAGTAAGGCAGTTTTTGACTACAATGAATCACCAGTGTTAGAATGTTGGTAAGAAGCACCTAATGTACTAGTGTTTGTAGTGTAATGGTGGAGTCACTGCCTTTTGAATGTTGTCAACATGTTTGATCAAAACTGAACAAAGTCTATAAGAGCTTAGACAAGAGGAGAACAGAGGGGTAAACAGATACAGGTTCCAAGTGATTGAGATCTTGCTAGGAAGCAGCAAGCTGTTTTCAAACAAATTCATTAATACAGTACACTCACACTTTTTAAATGGTGCGGATGTTTAGTATTTTAACATATTCACAGATATGTTAGAGGAAAGCCGACAGTGAGTCTTCACTTACAGTTAACTCTACAGATAGCACCTATTATTCACACATGGTACCTATTATTCACGCTTATCTGCAGCTTTTTACATGCTTCTGTGACGTTACAATTAAATGAATTTGACTCTATTCCATTTTTAGTGAATCACAATTTTCATTTTTTTTTGCTTAGTTTGATAACACTTTTCATTGTAATTTCAGTATGATTTGATATTTGTCTCTGCAGCCCAAGAAGAGAAAAGACATTGGAAGATTAACGGAGGCTCCATGCAGATCACATTTTACAAACTGTCCATTGATTTTTATCCATTCCATCCAGCCGGTAAGTGTGTGATCACATGTCTCCACAGCAGTGTTGTGTCGTTCTGCCAGACTCTGGTTTATTGTGCGTTACACATGTGTGCCCCTTTTCCAGGGATGCTACTGTTCAAAAATTGTTCTGAAGTTTTTGTTCTTGTTGTTTATAGTGATATAGTACTTTACAGGATAGGTGTGGTGAAATTTCATAACTTTCTGGATTTTTTTGGCATTTCAGGATTTATGATTATTTCTCAGTTTTGAAATACGATTTCATTTTTTCCAAACTGAATACTTCAGTTATTTTATTTGTTTGTCTGGTCCTCATGTTAAGTTGAACCATGATATCAAATTAAGCCTCAGTATCTGGTAATGTGATGTAAAGCAATTGTAATTTGGAGGACTATTCAAGACACTTACTTTTACGCGCTGGTAGCATCTCTGATAAATGTTTGTTAGATGTGTTCCTGTTGTCTTTCTTGTATGCAGTGGCGCAGAAACCAGTTTTCAAAATTGTCTGGCATTTCTCATGTTTGCTGCTGAGACATATCATCTGGATTGCACTATGAAGATTTTTTTTCTTTTGTTTGTTTTTTTTTTTCACTTCACCCAATCGCTTCGGTAATTGTTCACAATTGTATATTGAAAGATTCATGTTTTGTCAAAAGATTTATTCCGTGCTTAATGCCTCAAGTCTTGATCTGATAAAAAGATACATGCAGTCATTTTCTGGTTTAACAGTGAATCTGCATCACATGCCTCCTTATTGTATGTCAATATTGACAAAAAATTACACACACTATACATAACAAAATCCTTCATTACTTTCCACTGACATGGAAACACTTCATCTTTGCAAATTTGTGTGACTCTTTCAGTGCGGCAATCCCTATTCTATCTCAAAATGCACATTGGCTGCACATATGCACCAATTAGAGGAAGGAGAACTTTCCACAATAGATTTGTGTGAACATACCATTTTGCGTTACTGTCCACATACCTGAATATTTTGTGTCATGGTAAACAACTTTTCTTGATACCCCTGGTTGGATATCAGACATAATCTGCATTGTTTATTTGTTCCATGATCAGTCACATGATCAGTTTATCAGATTCTATTTGAATCTGTACTCTTTGGTTCCTCTACACAATTCATATGAAATAGCTAGAAACGTTTATCCATGTAGAGCGGCAAAGGGAAACTTTGACTTTTTAGGCCAGCTCTAAGAGAAAGCCTAGTGTTATCCTATCATTCAGGTTCTGTTCTGCCCATCACCAATTTGCAGCCAGCTTTTAGTTAGATGTATCATTAGGTAGAGTCCAGCCCTCCATTCCATGTTTAAGTGTATGTTACTTCCCAAGCCCTTTAATTTGTTTCATTGCTTGCCAGATTCTAGACTATGAGAGTGCTGCAAATAATCCATATTTTGATGAATTCAGCTTTTTAATACACAATAGATTAATACCTTAAATTTGTGGATCATGTTTGTGAATCTGAATACTGGTTCACAACTTTGATTATGAAGTTTGTATATATACAAATGTGGACACAGTGTGACTGACCCTCTCTCCATTTTCTGCTTTTGCTTATATGGAACTAAAAAGAAACTTTAGATGTTGAAATAACATATGACTTTATGTCATGCTACAATTTTGCCTGAAAAGCTTTACTAGATTATTCACCTGAATGTTCAGGCTTATCCATTAGCTACTTTTTCATAATATTGTGACTTTAACCAGTGTCAAAGCTGATTTTATGAAACTGTTTATGACGCAATGATCCATTTCATATTTGCTACCTAAAAGCTCAGAAAAAAACACCTGAATGAATTGTTAGCTGTTAAATCCTTTTTTTTTATTTTTAAAGTAGAACTAAGGTCATGGGAAATTTGTCCATTCTAGATACTATTAGTCAGAGGATTCAATTCAGTAACATTGTAAGTAACCAATATCCTTCCTTCATTTTCTCTAAAAAAAAACATTCCTCAAATGAAGTAATGTAGCAGTAATGCTGACAGAAGTAATGTAGTTTGCACGTAGCCATAGACATAACATTGAGAAAGAAAGACGCTGTGAGTGCTCGCACATTTTCCCTTATGTTCATTATCTGACACAGTCTTACAAATTAACTCTGTTTTTCTTCTGCAGACTTATTTGGTAGTGAAAGTAAGCCACTGAGAAACCAAATATACTTTTTTTTTTTTTCCATTAGTTTCTGTCTGCACGCCTTAGGCATTATAATCAAGAGTGTGTAACCTGAGTGGAAGATATGTTTTTTCACACACTGACACATAATTTGTTATTTTTACAAGCCCAGGTTTTATTTTGATCTGTTTTTGGGATTACTCTAACTTTCTTTACCTTGTAACACTGGAGATCAGATCTCCATGGTGGAAGGGAATAGAGAAGATAACTGTACCAAATGTTGTCATAAACTAACCTAGCATTTGGTGATTTTCGCCGAAAACGTTATGATGCATATCTTAGCATGTACAGTATTTCTTTTGTCAGGTGGGTGGGGAGCAGGGACAATGGTTAGATGACATCACTGCAGTGAGTTTGGTTAGTGAAGGGAGTAAAGTTTAAAAAAAAAAATATATACAAACATATGAAATATTTATAAACTTCTTTGAAGAGATAGAGACAGATAAAGAGAGCAGATGAAGGGTATGTTTCAGATAGTTGTGATGATATAAATTAGACCTTATAACATGTAGATACCAATCACTTCAGTTTTATTACATTGGCAGCTGAAGTAGATGAAGACAATGCTTAGTTTGATTCCATTTGCAAATTAAAATTAACTAGGTAAACTATATGCATGTCAGACATATTGCTTTGATTAGTTTGCATGTAAAAATGTATAAAGATGAACTCATGTATAGTTTAGCAATAGTCCTGTAAACTGCATACCAATAAAAGTAGAGAAAATTGAAATGATCAATATAAAAAGCACAGAAAAATGCAGGTTCTCAGGCATATCTGAAAGAATTCAAATCAAAGCTCTTCAACCTGCATTAAAAATGATAAGGATACTCCAAATATAAAGAGGTACTCAAGTTTGTACTTTACACATGGTTTATTCTTACCATTTTATAGTGCAGTTTAAAGGACTATAAATATATATATATACAATATAAAGATGGACTCATGTTTGCATAGATGAAAAGAATATTGTTTTCATTAGTGAGATGAAATAGGTTGAATATATCAGAGCAGCTTGTTTAGCCTACAGCTAGTAGAAAGTTACAGTACATCTAGAAAGATGTGCTTGTTATTTTCTTCATTTTAGCATAATCAAATTGGGGTAGCAGATAAACTTACCTGTGTGTTGTAGATAGACCCCCTTATATATATCACCAGCAGCTGTAGTAGTAATGATAGTGTAGATTACCTGAAGAACTATATGTTGATAGGAGTAACTGATCTGGAATTGTAGGGTGATACCATCAGATTGTATGCCATCATTTTCTTATTTGATGCATAGTATTCCAAGACAAGAGTATGATGTATTTTGTTAAGGAAAGGATGTTAGCTAGTAAATTTTGTGTTCATTTTTTGTTTGCTGTTTCAAATTTCCATTTTCATTCATAAATGAGTGAATGTACGTCATGTTTGCTTGCAACAAAATGTCCAATACTCATATGATCTTTAAAACTTGTGGTTTCACATGACATGTTTATCTAAACTAAATTTACAGACATAGACCTAATAATGACCCGGGGTGAGTTCCTCTGAAGCTGACCATTATAAAATCACATTTGCTGTCCTCCTTTCCCATTTCTTCAGAATCACACCTGAACTCATTTTTATCCTTCTCAGTCTTTCTAGGCAAATGACCTTAGTTTTTAGTACCTGGTGAACAATTTTGAGGAAGCCAACAATTCTTTCAGTATCTGAATTTTTCTTGCAAAAGTTTACATTAACCTTATATATCAGTGAAGTTGGAGTGGTATATGATACACTGTTTTTGTGTCAGTATGGTACTAATAATGATTTGCTTTAACAATTTACATTGAGGGTTGGATTTGCAATAACTGATCTAGAAAGATGGATTTCGTTTACATTTCTTTTCAACCTGTTGGCTTCCAAAAGCATTTTCTTACAATCTTAGAAATGACTGATTAATGTTTTCAAATAATTATATTAACACTTTTTCAAGGATTAATATCTCACTTAATGTTTTGTGTTTTTTTACATTGGGACATCACACAAACGTTGTGCTTAATCAATGTTAAACTAACCTAGCAATTTTTAAGATTTCAAGATAATCATTTTGACTATAAGTTTTTTGTTATTTCTCATGTGATAATGAGTCATGACCACTGAAAACTAATATAACATCATCACCTTGCCTTTTTTGTCCGTTTTTGTTTCCTCCTTTGGGTCACACCTTGCCCAAATTGACACCACATCACCTTGTGATTTTAGGATGGTTGGTGCAAGAGAGCGGATTGAATTTTTATATTCTTCATGATAGCCTGCCCTCTGACCTTATATGCTTTCTGTCTGTACCAACTGAAGTCTGCAGATGTCTCATATCCAATATTTTGTTGATGGATTGGTTTTAGGTCTTCATTTTATGTCAGTCTGAACATTTCTTAGTTTCAATTTTTTTATTTCTGAAAAGGGGCATCGTCATTTTTATTTAGTTTCGGGACTAACATTGTCTTTGAGAGCAAGGCCACGCTGTTGAGATCTAATTTTCACAAAGATTATAGACCAGTTGCTTTCTCGGTTTATCACCCCTGCAAACTACTTTATTTCTTCAAGAAAGAAAGTTTAATAGGAAGATTAAAAGATTTGTTAACCCACATCTGATCAGGATGGTTAGCAGAAAGGCTGTATTAGGGATTCTGGATTGCAGAACAGAACACTTATGAGTCTGTCCTTGTGTGCTAATCTTGCTGGATGAATTTTAGAACACCTGCACACCAAGTCTGCTGTGCAACAACAAAATACTCTATAATCATGTAATGAAATAACAGTTGCACAGTGTTGTTGTTGTTGTTTTTTCGCATGGCTTTTGTGCCATTGGGTCCTAAACAGATGGTCAGTTTTACTCTCGAATGCCAATGTGCTCTCTTTTTATTTCTCTGTCTTAGGTATTGAGTTTTTTTTTTTTTTTTTGGTTATGTCCTCAGGTACAATTGATTTCCTCCTTTAGTTTTAAGCCCTCTAGAAGTTTGAATTTTGCTTAAGTAATTATATATGCCCTTTTTTTTTTTTTTGTTAATGGTGAATTTGATTTTTATATAAAATCAAAGTTTTAGAATCACATGGTGATTTCGTGAAGCTGCTGATTGTATTTTCTGTTTTAGCTGTAAAATCTTTGCTTTCAAGTGACTTTCTCCTTTTTTTTTCAATTTTTTGTTTGCTGTGTGTCAGCTAGATTTGGTATAAAAACCACAAGCATGAAGCAAGAATGCATGAATTCCAGGGTATTTTTCTTTTATACATCGGTTTATACTCTTCATTGTTTAACGAGGATAATGATCATGATATGCTTGTCACATGATTATTATATTGATACCATCATTAGTAAGAACAGTAATTATTATTAATACTGCATGTCGTTAATTGTAATCGAAGTATAGATTATTATCAATTATGCCTGTTTCAAGAAATCATCAGTGTTATAAGTTAGGGATCTGGTATTGACGGACAGCTTGTCCACAGTAATTTGAAGTATAGATTTACTGATATTATTAGTATTAGTTACTGAGTATGCAAGCACATGCACATCTGTGATAAGAGAATGATTTCTTATAGTCCAAAATTTTTGAATAGTAGTTTTCAGCTGTTTGGAAGTCTTCAAATAAGATGTGCCCCTGAGGATCAAGAAAATAGCTAAATACTGCCAAGCGATCAGTGCAATGTTTCATGAGTTATTATATAAACATAGGAGGCTCATTTTTTTCAGTCACTTATTCCATTTCTTTTATGACATATATGTAAAGTGCCAGTATGAAACTGTGGGGGACCCTCTTTTACCTGCAGAAGACTCATCAGGTTTAGCAGCTGAGCAAACCTGAAGGCATGGCAGGTAGCGAAGAAGAAGAAAAGTATGTGAACTTTTCTGGACAAATTTTTTATCAAAAGAAAAGTACTCTGTTTTTGGAATGTAGAAAAATGACAAACCAACAGTGGCTTCTTCCATTCTGATAAAATTTATAAGAGGCTGTGGACACAGCTGAAGGACAGGGAAGATTCACTGGTGAGATGGACATAGTAGACTTTATCGATCCTTCAGACCAAAGAGTATAGTAATTCCATACGCTGGCTTGGCAGGAAGTAGTGGGGAGAGAACTTTGGGGTATTGATCACTACTGATTTCTGGGTTGTCAAACCTGATTGGTTAGTTAGGTTAATTGCCAGTAGCATTTCGGGCTTGCTGCTATCTAATTACACTGGAGGATCCAGGGGGGTTATTGTATAGGAGCTGCTGAGCATGTGCCTTGGCCAATTATGGTGCGGTCAGCATTGTCCTAGATCCTCTTGACCTTAGAAGATTATGATCACTGATGTGGTGGAAGAGGATGAATTTGATATTGGCTCTCATGATAGTAGACCAGAGCCTCCCAACCCCCCCCC
>JAWQUT010000220.1:1021854-1037491 GCA_033807755.1 Ellobium chinense
CCCCCCAACACACACACACACACACACACACACACACACACACACACACACACACACACACACACACAATGATGCAATTATATGGATGGTTCCCTCTGTAAAGCCCGATCATCGCTCGGGCATTGCAGTGTAGCAATAACATTTTAGGTCTATCCTGAACATCAATTTACGGTCTGCAGATAGGATTATTTGGCCCCGTGGGACGTTAAATAGAGACAAAATGAACAGAATGAACCTTTACGTTGATTGAGGCACAAACGTGTGGGTTTTGGTGCATGTTATTGACTGCTGAAAGCGGGACGTCGTTTAGTTTAGCCACGGTTCGATATTGGTAAGCCCATAGTCATTTTAGAGTCGGGGAGGAGTAATTTCGGTCAAATCAACAACAGTGGATTGTAAAAGTGCAAAACAGATGTGAAAAGATAGCGAATAGTCTACAGCGGTAAAAAAATTAACAATAGCGACAGTAGTTGTGTTGCTGGAAAATTGCTTAATGGTTTCCTCAATGAAACTTTAATAGTTGTTGTTTTCACTTCTCTCTCCTTGTCAGTGGCGTGGTTTGTTTTTTTCTTGCGTGGGGAAGCGTATTGGGAAGTTTTTATTCTCGCAATGGAAGGTATTTTGGGGCATTTCTTTTTTTTTTTTCCTCATGATGTAGGGCATTTTCAGGCATTTTAGTTTCTTTTTGCAAAAACTTTCCGGGACATTTTGATCTTACCCGCGGATGGAAGGCATGTATGGGCTTTTTGTTTCTACTCGCGATGGAAGGCATTTTGAGTTATTTTCTTCTGAGTGGGAAAAGTTTTTGAGGCATTTTGGTTGTCTTTATTCTCGAGATAGAGGACATTTTGATGCTTATTGTTCTGTCTCCAGCAGATTCTTCCATTTCGTTTTGTTTTTTTTATGTTCGGTCTCTTTGCACATGTCTAATTTCTTATCACGTTTCTTCTTTATGATTATTAGAATATGATCTCGGCGGAAGGAGTTAAAATTTATTGACATTTCGCAACATGGCTTCTGATAAATGGGCGGATATATTAAGTCAGAGAGATGGCATCCGTTGGCCGGTTTTAAACAGCCAAATAGATCATTGCGTTCGGAAAATTGTTGTCTCATTGTGCTAGAAGGAAACATGAACAGACTCGGGGAGAAATCTTTCGCTTGCACAGGACCATCTGTTTGGAATAAACTACAAAAAAATATTCATAAAGCAAACAATATAAACAGTTTTGAGAAATGTTGAAAGACAGTTCTAACATTATTTTGAGTAATTTTTACAGCCAGTCAAACTAAACCTCTTAAAATGTATCTTACCAAAATTATTGCACTGTGTATGTGCATGAGTATGTGCTTAGATGTTTAGAATGTACTTTTTTTCTGTCGCTGAGAACGCTCAGAGCCTGTTTTAGATAAGCATTCTGAATGCCTGTTGTTATTATTATTATTAGCCAGGATTGACGCAGGCCGTGAAAAATAATGAAACACTCGTGGAATGAATCCGTGGATTTCCAAGATATTTGCAGATCGTGAAATAGTAATATTATATCATGCAGCCCCGAGGCAGATTCTGGAAATTTAGATTATACCCTTTTTATTGTCTTGTAAAATGAAAATATTGTTTCAACGTTTTTAAATCGATACCAGCTGTCGAACGCAATGGATATCCGTTAAAATTACTCACTTCAGTAAAAAATTCATTGGGTTCCCGTTATCTGAATATGCATCGTGATATTATATTTGTTGCGTATAAAACTTGAATCGATTTCTTTCTAAGAAATAAGAATGGGAAAGACTACGCTTACGAAAGAAATTGTGTGTGTTTGTGTGTGTGTGTGTGTGTGTGTGTGTGTGTGTGTGTGTGTGTGTGTCTGTGTCTGTGTGTGTCTGTGTGTCATGTCTCTGTGTGTGTGGTGATGGTGATGGGTGAGGGGTGTTCGAATTCGGCCATAATCGTCTGATTTGCTATTGGATATTATTATATTTCGCGGTGTTTCATATCCACCCATTTATCGGAGACCTGGCCGAGATTTTAAACATGGTCTTTGATGGAGCCTTAACTTTGCTGAAGGACAATCAAACTGAAATAAAACAGAAACAGATAAAATTGTGCGGGGTTTAGTTGGGCCAATGCAAATCTAATACCTTTACTTCCACCTCTGTTTCGTCATTCTGCTTCTGGGGTTTTAATCGTTTGGTCTGGAACACATCCACATTTACATGTGCATTCAGGATGGTGAGCAAATATTTGCAGGTGAGTACATCAGTCAGTCACCAGCACTACGATGGAATAGAGATGCGTTGTGGTTGTGTTGAGAACATCAAATGAAATAAATTGTGAATCGATCTTCCTGCATTGTTTTTGCTCTGCGGGTTGTTGTTGTTGTTGTTTTTTTTATTTGTTTGTTATTATTATATCATTTTGAAAGAGTGGAGTAATATTTGTTTTGAAAAGTACATGTCTTATGATGCTATAGGACTGTAATACTAACAAATATAATAGGACTGTAATTCTAACAAATATAATAGGACTGTAATTCTAACAAATATAGGACTGTAATTCTAACAAATATAATAGGACTGTAATTCTAACAAATATATTGATAGGACAGTATTTCTAACAAATATATTGGTAGTAATTTGGAGGAAATCTAACTGGTGGTTTATCTCTTGATTGCAAGCAGAGTGTGGAAGAGTCACCGAAGTAGAAATCCCAGAGGAGAGGAAGAAGATGGAGAGAATAGAAAGAGAAGATTACAAACATATGGAAAGCATGAGGCAAGAGAGTGCACTAGGAAGAACTTACTGGAGATTGAAATGATGGAAGCTTAACATATTTGCATCAAGATACAACATTTGTTGTTAGTTGTTTGTTTTTGTCATTCGAAATAAGCGGTAAAATCGAGGGCGCTTGGTGTGCAGATGGTTACAACAGTGCATGACATAAATTATTGACAATGCTTATATTACCACAGGAGGGATTATGAAGGTTAAGAGAGAAATAGAGAGTGAGTGAGTGAGTGATTGAACGAACGAACGAACGAACGAACGAACGAACGAACGAACGAACGAACGAACGAACGAACGAACGAACGAATGAATGAATGAATGAATGAATGAATGAATGAATGAATGAATGAATGAATGAATGAATATTATTCATAAGGCTCACCTCTATATTAATTACACGCTCCCTCACTATAACAGATCTTAGTTCTCCCACACAGAATTGTGACAGAAATCCGATATATATATATATAGACCCACATGACAGGCCTGATGAATAATGAGAATCACTTTTAAAGACATGGGCATGACCACCTCTCTCGGATAGTGACGGGCGGTATCATCATTTCAGAGTATCGAGACATTCAAGAATGAGCAATTACGATATTGGTGTCAAAATTCAAGCCGTGGAGTTTAAGGTAGTACCTCGATACTTTCGATACAATCGATGTCTTTTTTTGGCAGCAGTGTTGCAAGTATTGACGAGTATCGAAAGGGATCGAGATTCCTACTCTGTACCAAATGTCAGAATCGATACTTTCGATACCTTAATAATGTAAGCTGAGTATTGCGATACTTAAACTTTTAGTATCGGCCCATCATACGCTCGGTTCCTGGGCCGGTATCGCAGACTAGACTGGCAGCGTTCATAATTAAATCCACGCGCGCAGTGTGTTGGGTGTGGCCTAGGGCGTGGAAAGCCAGCAGCGACTCGAGGGCCACGAAACCACTTTTCTCCCTACGCCCCCCCCCCAACCCCTTTTTTACACATTTATCAGCGCAGTAAGTATGGAGGATGGGAGGGGGAAGTGGGTGAGGACNTCCACACACACATACAAAAACACATTGACTTTTCTACGACTTTGTTTGAAATGTGTCTTTTTTTTTGTTCTCGAAGTCTGTTTTTTTGTCGGACCTTAAAGCGTTGTCCTTATGGAAAATATATTGAGGGATCAGTAATCTTACAAATGTAATCTGAGGCCGAAAATTCAAACTGCTTTTTTAAAATATTTTTTTCTTACACTTTATCAAGACGAAAAGTGGGAATTAGTGTATCTGGGCTTGGGGATAGGGATTGGTTCATTTGGGTGGGGGTTGGGGAGCGGGGAATAGGACTGGACACCCGTTCCTTGTGGAATCATGATTGAAACAAACACCTCCACACCCTCCNCCTCACTCCCACCCCCCGCCCCGCAGTCATGCTGATGCGTCGTAAACTGTTACCGCAAACAACAAACAAACAAACAAATATACATCCATCCTCAGCCTTCCCCTTTTACCCATTCGCTCCTGTGGCCGGGCATGGCACTACTTACTCCACCTTTTGTATACCAAATGATGTGCGTCAGTAAAGAGATGAATTATTTACAGTACTGTTTTACTGAGCGGGGCACATCAGCTGAGGGACTCAGTTTATCTCTAATTAAAGCGGATACCATTAGGGCCTCGCGATTGGCGCATAAACGCCCATTTTTTTTATCTGAGATTGAACTAACTATGTTGATCAATGTGTATGTGTTGCATGTAAGCCTGTAAGCATTAGTGCATGTAGGCCACAGATCCCTAGCAAAACATATTCCTGTGATGGTTGATTCCGTTTAAAGGCAAGACCTCAGGGGCATGAAAAACGTTGTTATTAATTCGGGACTTTTCAGCTGTTGGTGTTGTTGTTGTCGTCGTTTTGATCCCATGCCGTCGAGTTTTGCATTCTTCCAGAGTTAAACTGTTACATAGAAAATAGAGTATTTCTGGTACATGAAAACGATTGTATTAAGCGCAAGTTGCGATTACGAAAGACTGTATTATGTGTCTCTTTTTGAGCTTTAAAACATGTATTTTAAACGGACACTTTTGCAATGTTTTTGGCGTCATGAATACTTCATAATCTGGACAAATTATGCGGAATGCGCACTAGATTTGTTAATCAGACTGCAGATTTGTTTGCATTATTTCCCGGTCAGCTTGTTTACACGTTTGGATGTATCGGTTCGCTGCTCCAAAGCGAAATTAAACAGCCCAGGCGTCATGTGCGAGAAGTGTTCGTTTTTTATCACAAAAGCAACAAAATTTTGCATATGTCTAGAGAATAGAATGACAGAGCACACCATTTCAGACATGAAACCAGTGCGAAAATATCCAGTGATGACCTTGGGGGTCGTTCTGCTGCCATTTGTAAAACCGTTGCTGACGTCAATACCTTCGCAACAAAACGTAGTAGGGCAAAAAAAACAACAACAAAAAAACTGGTCCCTTCATCAATGTTCTCAAAGTCAGGGTATTCAGAAAAGTAGTATTTATCCCGGAAGTTATTTTACAACTCTTTTTATAACATTTTGTTCACTTCAGAATTTTGTTATGTAATTTGGGTTGACAGCATATTTCATTGCAAGTTCAAATAAGTGTTGGAGAATAAGAGTAAACATTTATTGAATACGTAAGTGTTGCATCCTCAAGAAAACCAGGCTGTTGGGCGCGACGGACGTAATATTTAATATTTAATAATGCAAAAAGTATCCAGACACTTCTCTCCATCTGTTGCCTCCCAGCAGGGGATTTCCACTTTTTTCCGAACATAATCAAGTCGATTATAGATGGACAGCAGTGTATATTATTATATTGTTTTATTATTTACATGAGATTATTGTGATTGATTGCAAGGATATTAGCTAGCATTGAGAGTATACAGTTTTATCTAATACTTACAGAGGCCCTCGTCAGGCTGTCGAAAACCAAAGAAAAACAAAACGATAAAGTTAGATGTACCGAAAACTAACGATCTCCCAGCCAATAAGTAAGAGCTCCTAGCCAGTGAATAAGAGCTTGTGCATTAACGATGGGATCCTTTCCCATTGTAAGATGTACATTAATGCACTGCTGCTGAATGCACCGTAGTAGCGTTCAACATGTAGAGTTAATGTTATTCTTAACGATGATAGGAGATCCCATCGTTAATGCGCATGTTCTCCAGCATCTCCACGAAATGTATGATGGGCAAAAATACTTTTGCGCTGAAACAAAGCACCTACTTGCCAAACTGTGTCCCGACTTAATGAGGGTCACAAGATACACATCGCTCATTTACGACGGGAGGCAGTCCTAGGCTTAGCTGACCAGTCAAGGTAAACAAGTTTAACAATAAGTTTAACAAGTTTATTTAAAGCTTATTGTACAGAAAAAAGCACATAAAAGCATACAGGAGGACACGCACTCATAAATTGACGACACTCTACACAGAAATGGCACAAGCAAACTGGATTAGACTTAATTTTAGTGGCCTAAGCAAAAGATTTTATTACAATATCCAAAAAAGCAGCATCATGGCATTCTCTGATTGCATCAGCTTCCTATACTTCAGCATATTCGATTTAGTAAAATATTTCTTATCTATGTATTTCTGTCTTTCCGGAATAAAATGAGGGCATTCTAGTAAATAATGAAATTCATCTCCTATTGTATCTGTTTGGACAAAAACTGCATGTTCTCTGCTCATTTGTTTGGTTGTGGTGGCGATGAAGATATGTAACAAGCAGCACCCCTCACCCATTCTCCTTAATTTATACCTATATTGATGCATCAGCTCAGTAATTGAATCTTTCAAAGTATGTAAAGAAAGATGTAAATGATGCAATAAAATAATATACTAATGCAAAATATTATTCCAGGTTTGTCCATCCCTATCATGGAAGAAATACAAGGAAGTCCCCAGCATGGTATAATTTCCATGTTGGTATAATGTTGGAATATCATGGTTGTACAGTCTGAACTGTATCTTTGAACATAGAGAATTTATAGCTCAGATAGCAAGTTGACACTAACCAAAGAACTGACGGAACGACTCTGCATTCCTGACGCGCTTGCTGATCTGCCCCAATCAAATTTCTGTCCGGGATTAATGTGAACAACTACCGCCGGGACTTTATTGAGCGTCTGACTCTCCACAGGGCCATCCTTTCAGGCGTCTGACTCTCCACAGAGCCATCCTTTCAGGAAATACTGGAGCAATTAACAGCCTTGAACTTCGAGTACCGAAAATCACGCAGTGTGTAATATCCAGACCCTGAGTTCATTACTTTCTGTACGAAATCTTATTGTCGAACTCGAAATTACAACCCTGGTTCCCTGGAACTCCACTCACGAGGCTCCTAAATCTGTCTCCTCGGTCATATCAGGGCCGGGTGTTCGCTTAAGCTGGATTCTGTTAGAGTGGACGAATATGCATCTTTTCGAGATACCGGGTCGCCATTGTTTCAGGAAATATCCCGTCTCCAGGAAACTTTGNACTGGAGCTCGGACTTTTTGTGCCATTGTAAATAGGGCTGGGCACTAGAGGGTTAAAAATGCAAAAAGTATCCAGACACTTCTCTCCATCTGTTGCCTCCCAGCAGGGGATTTCCACTTTTTTCCGAACATAAGCAAGTCGATTATAGATGGACAGCAGTGTATATTATTATATTGTTTTATTGTTGACATGAGATTATTGTGATTGATTGCAAGGATATTAGCTAGCATTGAGAGTATACAGTGTTATCTAATAATTACAGAGACCGTCGTCAGGCTGTCGAAAACCAAAGAAAAACAAAACGATAAAGCTAGATGTACCGAAAACTAACAATCTCCCAGCCAATAAATAAGAGCTCCTAGCCAATGAATAAGAGCTTGCGCATTAACGATGGGATCTTTTCCCATTGTAAGATGTACATTAATGCACTGCTGCTGAATGCACCCTAGTATGGGTTCAACACGCAGAGTTAATGTTATTCTTAACGATGTTAGGAGATCCCATCGTTAATGCGCATGTTCTCCAGCATCTCCAAGAAATGTAGGAAGGGCAAAAATACTTTTGCGCTGAAACAAAGCACCTACTTGGCAAACTGTGTCCCGACTTAATGAGAGTCACAAGATACACATCGCTCTTTTACGGCGGGAGGCAGTCCTAGGCCTAGCTGACCAGTCACGGTAAATAAGTTTAACAAGTTTATTGAAAGCTTATTGTACAGAAAAAAGCACATAAAAGCATGATACAGGAGGACACGCACTCATAAATTGACGACACTCTACACAGAAATGGCACAAGCAAACCGGATTAGACTTAATTTTGGTGGCCTAAACAAAAGATTTTATTACAATATCCAAAAAGCAGCATACTCTTTTAAGTTCTATGGCATTCTCTGATTGCATCAGCTTCCTATACTTCAGCATATTCGATTTAGTGAAATATTTCTTATCTATGTATTTCTGTCTTTCCGGAGTAAAATGAGGGCATTCTAGTACATAATGAAATTCATCTCCTATTGTGTTTGGACCTTGTTCTCTGCTCATTTCTTTGGTTGTTGGTGGCGATAAACATATGTAACAAGCAGCACCCCTCACCCATTCTCCTTAATTTATACCTATATTGATGCATCAGCTCAGTAATCGAATCTTTCAAAATATGTAAAGAAAGATGTAAATTATACAGTAGAATATACTTTTGCAAAATATTATTCCAGGTTTGTCCATCCCCCGCATGGAAGAAATACAAGGAAGTCCCCAGCATGGTATAATTTCCATGTTGGCATAATGTTGGAATATCATGGCTATACAGTCTGAACTGTATCTTTGAACATAGAGAATTTATAGCTCAGATAGCAAGTTGACACTAACCAAAGAACTGACGGAACGACTCTGCATTCCTGACGCGCTTGCTGATCTGCCCCAATCAAATTTCTGTCCGGGATTAATGTGAACAACTACCGCCGGGACTTTATTGAGCGTCTGACTCTCCACAGGGCCATCCTTTCAGGCGTCTGACTCTCCACAGAGCCATCCTTTCAGGAAATACTGGAGCAATTAACAGCCTTGAACTTCGAGTACCGAAAATCACGCAGTGTGTAATATCCAGACCCTGAGTTCATTACTTTCTGTACGAAATCTTATTGTCGAACTCGAAATTACAACCCTGGTTCCCTGGAATTCCACTCACGAGGCTCCTAAATCTGTCTCCTCGGTCATATCAGGGCCGGGTGTTCGCTTAAGCTGGATTCTGTTAGAGTGGACGAATATGCATCTTTTCGAGATACCGGGTCGCCATTGTTTCAGGAAATATCCCGTCTCCAGGAAACTTTGTAAGAAACCAGTAGCCCTATGCATAACCCATGCGTTAATAAAAGTATGCCTACTGCGTCCACCACTATGAACATTACTCATGTTTTGGGAGTCTCCCGTGGTTACCGCAGTGCGTTAACTAATGTAAGGATGATGCATACGGTCACAGGGCGTGTGTTTTGCTGTTTCCGATAATCCACCGTCCATTCTGAGTTAATATGCCTGAAATAAAGATCAGTTTTACCTTTTCTTTAAGAATCGGAAAAAAATAGAATGTCGCAGTCATAGTCGCCGAGCGCGAATCAATTTTGAGGCTTTGTCATGTAAGACAGGCATCCGATTTAACCTAATATCTATATTAATAAAACGCTTCAGCCAAATTTGTGTCACAGATTTCTTGAGAACTACGTGACGTAAAAAAAATGCGGTTTTCACCCAGATTCGTAGAAAAATACACAAAAGGTAACTATACACATCAGTCGTCTTTATTTTTTTTTTACCCTTAAAAAAAAAAGAATGTGTATAGCAACGAAATACAATCTCCGATAGATCTTTTCAATCCGCCCGATTCGCCAATCGTCCAACTTTTTCATGGAGTCTAATGCATTCGTCTATGATGCCTTTCGGTGCGCTAGATATTCTTTCGCCGCTGGTGCGTTGCCTGCCTGCCCATTTGTAAAATGGGGAGTTAAGTCTTGTAATATATGAAATTCAACAAAGTTGAAAAAGGGCAGCCGAGTGGCTGAATTGTAATCCCTTCGTTCATATTTTTTTGTTGCTGTTGTTTTTGTTTTGGTCAAAGAGTTTTCGTCAGTGAGGCAAACACATATTTCATCAACCATAGTGTCTCACAGGATTGCGGATACGCGTTGAACTTTGTGATTTAACGTAGGTGATAATGGGCCTGTTTTATGCTTCATTACCCTAAATCCCCGGCACGCACGGTGGACAGTTTATTAAATGGAGACAAAGAGAGGTGAACAAGGGGAAAACAGCATCAGCCAGAGATTTTCACATTAAAGAATGATGCTTGCGAGATTGTTGGAGGTTTTATGTATCCCATTTAGCCAAGAATTTCGTCCGGGATGAACGTCGACGTTCGCTCAGGCGTGACGATATATTAGCGTCCTGCTGGCTTGTTTTTACAGGGTATAGGAAGCTGCTCTTAGAAATAGCATGCGGGCAGTGGGAAGAACATTAGGCGACAAACAATGGTTCATGCGGCAGCATTTACAATAGCAACAACAACAACAACAATAATAACAACAACAACAACACAACAAATGTCAAAAAATAACAACGAATAAATGGCGCTACTCAAAGTTTAGTGACGGACAGACAGACAGACAGACCGACAGACTGACCGACCGACCACAGGGCTTTCAAGTGTAGAGTTCATGGAGTGCTGATTCATCCACTCTTTTTGAATTCACTTTTGTTTTTCCTAAAAGATCTTCAGAATAGTGGGAGTATGCGGTCTTTCTAGACTATACCAGATTCCAAACTTTGCAATTTCAGAAGTTTTTAGAACTGCCATCCTGTGACCCACTGGAAAGCTAAAGGGACAAAAGAGGACAAATCCTTCGGGAGTTAAAAAACCTATACCACATAATGAAGTATTGCCCACACCGCTTATTTACCTCAGACAAAAAAGGCGAATACTTTGATGTGTACATTACGCAGTCAGTTTGAAACTGATGAGTCTCTGTTCTTTGATCTCCTGTTCTGAATAGTGAACAAAATGTTCACTATAAAGTGGTGTTTTCTAATATCGTGATTAGAATCAGCTCATGAAGAAAGTTTCATTAAAAGAATCAGTCTTCTGGAATATGGAAATGGGAGAGATGAAAGATGAGAACTGAAGGAGAGGAAGAGAGAGAAACTGAAGTTATGGTTTAACCCCTTTGTTTACTGGATAGCCTGCCATCCCAACCTCCCTCCCCCCCCTCCCCACACACACACACACACACAGAGCGAGAGAGAGAAAAAGAGAGAGACAGAGAGAGAGAGAGAGAGAGAGAGAGAGAGAGAGAGAGAGAAATTAACGCTGTAACATCGCCTGAGAATACGTTTCTAATGTCTCTATCAGACGTGTATAAATAATTCATTTAAATGACGCGGACGGATAATGAATGTGCCAGTGGAACGTGTTTCACAATACGGAGTAACATTATCAGTTCTTTCCAGTGATCAAATATATTCTCGTGTCGTTCCAGTTTGGATTTTTTTTGGGTTTTGTTTGGTCGTTAGTGTTTTGTTCTGGGATTTCAATAATAATATGAGAAGTGTAATGGGGGTCAAATCTTTGAGGCAGGAAGTATCCTGAACAGACGGTATCTAATGACTTCGTTATGGGTTGGATCTTTATAATTAAATCAGTTGCTTTTACTTTCAAGTATCCCTCACTTACGTTGGTTTGGTGTTTTTTTTTATGGTAAAATCTTTTTTTTTTTTTGTTGTAGCCATAATATGGTTTTCGCGCTGTTAAATATTGAGGTTGACTTATCTCATATTTCGCTATTTATGTTCATCAATATTTAAAGTAAATGGCACAGGGAGGACCCCCCTCCCTCCCCCCATCTTCATCCCCAACTCCAGTTAACAGTCATTATGATGCCCTTTATTTTGTCTGAAAAGAAAAGAGGTCACAACATCCATTGTAGCGTTGATACATTGAAAAGTACAGGCTGAACAAGACAATAATAATAATTTTTTTTTTTCATGAATGTGTTTGTTGACCAAAAGTGATCGAAGATATTTACAGTGGCGGCTCATCAATGAGTACAAATATGCCAAAGTATCACCCCCTTCCTCCTTCTCCCCCTCCCACCCTCGTTCCCCTCCTCTTTCCCCACCCACCCCAAAACTGCAATGAAAGATTAGAAATGATCAGCAGAAAATAGTTTTTTAAAGAGAAACGGATCAAGAGATTATATCATGTATCAGCACTGTCCGTCTCCAAACGAAACCTGTTATTTTAATAATAAATAAGAAGCCAGCGAAGGAAAGAGGCTATCACCAAATGCAAAAAAAATCGGCGTGTTGTGTGTTAGGTTTTCATATTCTGTTTGTCAGCTATACAATGAAAAAAAATGATATGTCCTTTGCACTCTTTAAGTTAAAGAATTAGGCAGTCTTGGTGTCATAGTTTTGGGCACACTACATCGAAAGTAACAGTGACTGGTGAAACGTTGGTATCCCGGGATCAATGATGTGGGCGACGCTTCTGACAATTGATGACGGGTAATAGTTGTAAGGATCGAATTCCAGATATTGGCCATCAAGCTTACCTTTGTTTTGTCGCCAGAAAACTGGGTCGCAGGTTGTAGAGTGCCTACGTTAAAAATGTATGTATGATGTGCTCTGAATTGACGAATATCCAAGGATGACAAAAAGGAACGGTTCTGTTATTAGGTCATTTCGCAACACAACGGTGCCACTCTCGGCAGATTATGGTACTTGCATGGAAACTTGTTTTTGTCATATCGACTGAATGTTCGGGAAAACGTCAGTGACAATAAGAGGCCCTGTCAAAGTAAATGTGGCTGTTGGCATGAAAATGGGCCAACTCGTTATACAGGTTTTATGTAGAGGTATTGTAGTGGTGTAGTTAGACGCGTGCATGCATGCCTCTGTCTCTCTGTCTCTCTTGGTCTCTGTTTTCTCTCTCTCTCTCTCTCTCTCTCTCTCTCTCTCTCTGTGTGAGTGTGTGTGTGTGTGCGTGCGTGTGTGTGTGTGTGAGAGTGAGTGAGTGAGTGAGAGAGAGAGAGAGAGAGAGAGAATGAGAGAGAGAGAGAGAATGAACTATCAAGAATCGGGATTCTAATAGGCCCATTATTGTATTTCGTTACCTTAGACTCGTGTAGCAAGAAAAAGGCATCTATGCAACAATATGCCCAGTTCCACCGTGAGTCACCAGCCACAGTGGAAATTAACTGAGCAAAATATATCTGAGCATTGGCTGCCTCTAATATACATCGTTCCACATTTTAGAATGAGTGAGGAAGAAAAGAAATTTGTACAGTGTTAATAGGAAAGAAAAGTTAAAAAGCGTTTTGTTAAAAACTCAGTATGTGACTTTTGAATTGTTTTGAAGTTACGGGAAATGGTGTAATGATAATTGCTCTGATCATATCTCGAATTTTAAAAAATGAAACCAGAAAATGGGACTTTCTGTTGATTTCGTATTGAAGTTGGTTTAGTGGTTTACAGAGCCATTCAGTGTCATACATCTTATTCATAATACAAATACATAAAACGGTAAACATCATTTATGTAAATATATAATATTGCAAATGAAACATACCACAAAGTCATTGCTGGTCGCCCGCAGTGTAAAGTTCGGTTAAGACGGATAAGCTTAAACGGAGAAAAGTAAACGGTGCTTCTTTTTTTCTTTCGTCTTAGTAGTACTTTCAGTTTAACCGTTTTCGTTTCAACTCTAGTACATCCATAAAGTGTTCCGTCTTGTTACTCTATAATCTTTGGCATATCTGTTGGCTTATGTAACAAGTAGGAGTGTTTCGCTAAAAACAGAACGTGTCTCGTGGAGTCTAAATATACTTACATGCGAAATAACCATCCGGTCAGCATTACAGTGCAGTATAATATTGGTCATCATATCTCCTCCCGCAATATCCGTTGCGATATGATAAAACATCCCGTGTTGGGTGGTAGCCACAAAATCCGGTTCATTGAATCGATCCTCAGCTGTACTGCAAACAGAGAGTGGCCGAACTTCACCGATGCCTGTATGAGGCAACCTAAATCACTGGTTGTTAACTCCCAGTTAGGACAGCTTGGCCGTCTTACGGAGAAAGACGGTATGCCGCAAATTAAGTCGAATTTCACATTTTGACACCTATGTATAGAGCCTAATGTTCTGTTTCCCCTAAATTTTGGGTTATTTTCAGGTCATGGTTAAAATGCAAAAAAAGTGTGGAGACTGCGGACGGGTGAAAATCAGTGACTCCTTGAAGAAGACCATTTGGTGGAAAGTCTTGGGGCTTGTATTATATGATTTTTAGTAAATATTTGATTAAACTTTTTTATTGTTTTCCATGACGGGATTTGTTTTCACTATTTACACAATGGTTTATAGTTTACGAGATAGCTAGCTACGTCTCCAAACCGGTAACTTGAATAAACGGCACATACGTGGATCACTTTGAAATTTTAAAAATTTGTTTACGATGTCCCATAAAATAATCATGTGTAAGCACAAGCCTCTGCAGTCAATAGTATGTTCATACTGGGTTCACAGATTTACAAAGCCAAGTAGTAGAAGACGGCCTGAACATCTGATCGGAGAGTGTGGTTTGAGAGTTACCGTTCTTTAAATTTGAAGAAAACGACCCACTGTGATTCAGACAGATGTATATACGGTCTTTTTGTGTGGAACAGTAGAGTTAATCAGTGATTGCGAGATTCCCGCGTTTTCCCTTCCCTTTCCTCGTGATCATTCAGAGTGAGTTGATGCCATTTTACTCTTATCACAGCGGTTCTCAACCTTCACCAGCGAGGCTCGAATTGGGAAGCGTCAGTGGGTTGTAAGGAATAGTAAAAATCATTTTAGCGGGATAGTCCAGCTTTTCCCGGAAAATCCACAAACGACCTTAACATTGCTGACTTCAGCCGTTCTTAAAGTGATGCAAATGACCCACCACAATTCTCAGAATCGCCTCTTCCTTCAGCGTAGTGAATCTCATGATTTTGTACTCATGTACAGTTGTGAGATATACCTCTAACGGTTCAAAGTCACATTAAATCTGTGTTCCTTCGCCTGCCTTGACAAAGTCTCACTCAGAGAGACCATTTCACCATATACAGTTAAACCCGAACCTTGTTACTGATTAGCGAATGATCAGTGTTTATGTAAGATGCCTAACGAGCACTGGTTAAAAAGAAAGTTGAGCTTGCAGCAGAACTCTTGAGACCCGTTTCAAGATCTCGATACTTTTTTTTTATATTTTTCATAGCTAGGAAACAGATGGCCATATCTGTGACAAGTGGATTGACCCGTCTTCGCTTCCAGGATGCGTTTGCTCAGACAAATCCAGAGATTGGTTATGTTTCTTTGCTCGTTTTTACCCACTTTCATTGGCCTTGGTAGTTATAATGTTTCTTTTCTATTTTTTTATCCACCTTCATCAGCCTTGGGCGTATGGTTCCTGGATACATTGCAGATAAAAACAGATCTAAATTAGTCACACCGAAATCATTTACATCATCTACCAGTACGATATCACTTCAACGGTTTGCAGCAACACCCACGTAATTGGCATATCGAGACAAAGTAACTTCAGTATTTTTGCTACATTTTATAACCCCTACCCTTCTCCTACCCCGTGCATGTGTGTGTTACTTTGCAGTAGATCTCTGTATTACGAGTTGATGTATTATTGTATGGATAATGAGTATCCTGAAACAGTATGAAAATAGGGTGCGGGTCGTGCGTTTGTGGATGGGGGGACGTATGTGTGTGGGTGTGGGGGGGCGGGGGATGTGTGACGATGAGAAAGCGAGTGGAAGGATGGGGGAGGGAGGGAGG
>JAWQUT010000220.1:1048362-1070301 GCA_033807755.1 Ellobium chinense
GTATTTACACTGTTCTGTATTCATCTTTATTTCTTTGCATTTGTTGATATACCAAATTGATGTGACACTGATTTTTTTTTTTCTCTTGTACTCTGCAGTGCCCCATCCTAACCTGTATGTGCTGGTGAATCCTATCCGCATCACACTGGACTTCCTCACATTACTCTGGTCAAACGTCTTCTTGCTCACACTCTCCAATTCAATGGTAAGAAACACCACTTGTGGTGTGATAATATTTGAACTGATAAAGAAAGAGAGGGGAGCAAGAAAGAAATGGAGAGAAATGAAGGAAAAAAGAAAAGAATGAATTAATGGGATGATGGAGGGAGGCGATATAAATAGAAAAAGAGAGAAAGTGAGGGAAAAAAACAGGAAGAACGGAGCAACATATTAAACAGCCAATACCTTCAGTCAAAGCCTCTTATTTCTCTGCTTACTTCTCTGAAGATATTTTCAAAAGTGCCAAGCTTATACAAACATAGCCTTAAATAATTATGGTCATTGTCAGCATGCTTGAAAGTTCATGGGTGCTTGGAAGCCCATTTGAACATTGTGTAAAAATTTGAATAAACTCACAAGAGAAGGGCACCTGAGCTTTAATAACTGTTATCAACAATCTTCATCATGCCAAAGACATGCTTCCTCAGACTCATGCCTTAGATTAGTTTGAGAATATAAAGACCATTTTTATTTTCAAGTTTGAATCTCTTTTAGACTGGTAGGCTTGTGCACATAGCATTTGCTGGTGTTTCAGATATATTGCAGATTACAAACCGCATGTGAAAAGTCAGTCTGATTCTTGTTCTTAGCTGCAGCATGATCGTAACCCAGGAACCGTCGCATAGCATTCATACTATTAACATAACAGTCCATAAGAGATTCGAATTTGTTAATAAGAGCTATGTTTTTTAATATGAAGCTTTGTAATTGCATGCTTTTTGAAATGTTGCCTATGTAGAGAAGTTGAGACTTTGCTAGGATCCGAATCATTAGAACTTTGTCTTTAAGCCATTGCTTTATATTAATATGCCCCACACTTGATTTTGGATCTGAGAAACTCTGTGTGAATCCGTTATTAGTTCAGTGAAATATGACACTCTTGTTAACAGGATTGCAATGTTTCTTTCTATTCATGTCAGCTTCATTACAGACAAATATTCTTACAATGCCCAGATTTAGATCCTGTCAAAACTTTACAAAACAGAATCAGTGTCCTTGTCATTATCGTACTCATCATCACCATTATCATCATCATCATCATGATCTGCAAAACATTTATCTGCACTGGATATAAAAAAGTAAAGAAAGAAAACTATAACAATTTAACAAATTTAATACACAAATTTTCAGACTGGCATCCTTCTTCAGATGCAGAAAATCAATGAACTAAGAATGAAATGGCATAAGAAGAGAAAAAAAAACAACTCTGATCAATAGTCATGAAAATTAAAAAGCTTGAACAGACACAAATATCCAACATCGAACGGAACAAAGGCAAACATAAACAATGAAGGTGAACAGTTGATCAGTCATCATCATCATCATCATCATCATCATCATCATCATCACACAACCATCACCACCAAAGTCTCACATCATCATACCATTCACAGGACATGGACTTTGGAGAAACAGGTCCTCCTGAACATGTGGACATCAAAGTGGAACTTTTGATGCCTCGGGTGCGTACTTATTGATTGATTTATTGATGTTTTTACAGATATGTTAGATTGCATGGCTCGCAATTTGTCACAGATCTGTATGCTGGGTGGGCTGAAAAGAATTCCTCTGATCCATTAATCCGCACCAGTCATCCTTTGGTTTTCCCAGTGTTCATAATTATGAATTCTGTATTAATAATTCCGTACGGCACTCTCTCTCCTCTTACACATGTCTTTGTCTGTGAATCAATTCCAGTTGTGAAGGAACTGAATTGGATCAGAATCTACTGACTCCAAATCAGGATCTGGATTCCAGTACAAATTATGGCAGGAATGTAAATTAAGATGGGATCTTTTATTTCAGGATTACAAACTGTCTTTTGATATTGACTGTTGCTTTCAGTAAATTTTTTCTGATGTAGACAAACAGTTTTATCTTGCAACTCCAGAAAAAGCTAAATTCTGGTAATGGCTAGCTCTCAGGCATTTCGTTGACTTAGTCTACTCCACATAGAGAGCGAGATAATGCATTTTCAAAACTGGCTATAAATCGAGAACTATTGAAAGCATTTGAATGGTGATGTATGTCAACTTGATTGGTATTTTCAAGTTATGACAATTTTCCATTGGCAGGACAATGTCTGAGCTACATATATAATATAATGCTGATATTATTCCTACCTATGTTTAGGCCATTCTCCCAGCTGAGGAAAAAGTAGAAGGCCAACCTGATCGCCCTGATGCAGTCCAGCTGCAGATATCCAAACTTGTGGTCACCAACCGCCGCATGGAAGAACGAATGTCCAGGGAAGACCTTAAGGCCACTCTGGAACAGTACAAGAGAGCCAAACTCTTTTCTAGGCCTGAGTTCCCCTTTGAGGAAGAACAGGGCAATGAAGAAATGATTCCAGCGCTCATGTATGATCATGCTGCAAACAAGGATGATCCTTATATTGACAAAGGTAAAGGCAGGGAGATGGCCAGTGTTCATATAAGTGTAGACAATGGACGGTGCTTGTACTGAAAGTGCATGATAATGAAGTATAGAAATTTTTTTAGGTCACAGAAAGCCTATTTAAAGTGGCCAGAGGAGTCTGAATTCCAGAAATCTTTTCTTCTGTCCTCATTTGCAGGCGCAGGTTCTCAGATATGGCACATTTGACACCACAGATTTTCAGTGTTGTACAGTTATTTTGCCAATTTGTCCTTCCAGAAATTTTGGAACTCTGTATTTTTTGGATCATCTAGATCCATTTTTCAGTATCTGGCATGTGTGGATATGTCCCACTTAGACGTAAACACCCCCACAGAAGAAAGTAAGTTTTAAAGGGTTTCACCCAATTCTGACTGATACCAGTGTGAATCATGTGCTGATATGGTTGTGGTGAGCAGTGCCAAAGTCTCCTCTCTCCCCCTCCCCTAAATGAAAAACTCAGATTTAAGCTCCATGAAATTGGAGTATGATGATTAAAAATGGTGGTGGTACTGTTGAACTCTTTCTTTTCTTCCTTGCCAGGGAGATCTTTGTGGATATGGTACTATAGGAAAAATGAAAAGTTATGTTTCAAAGTTTCACAAATTTATAAGCTCTAGAGCAAAGGTCTTTCAAAATGTATGGATTTATATATTAGATGCTCACATCTTTATTCCTGTTTGCAGCTGTAAAGACACTACTCAGCCAGAGTTTGGAGATGGTAAAGTTGTCACCATCAGATGCCAGTCTCCAGGACTCAAATCAGCCATCTCATCGCTCCCACCATCTCCCCCATCACCGCCTCAGCTGCAACAGTCTCAAACGCCTTGCATCCTCAGATATCTGGTCTGCCTCTGCAGATCAGGTGTGGCTTGAGTTCCTTGGTGTGCAGAACTGCAAGAACCGACCGGCTCCATTTGTTGAAGCTGTCCCCATCACCGTTTGGCTTAGCATGACACCCAACCCTAAACAGTGCCATAGGAGGTCACCGGCGACCTCTTGCCTTGTCAATGGCAACAAGAACCATAATGCTCAAGCCATAGGCCAGAGACATGCAGATGAGAGGATAGAATGTGGTAGCAGAGGTGGCCACCCAGGTCCTTCCCCATCCTCCTCCTCTGTCATGCCAGTAGTTGGCTCATCACCTCCCATCTGTGATAGAGTAGACATTAGATACAATGATAACATAGACACAAGACACAATCTTCCTTCTCATCCATCTGACTCTTCTGCTGTTGCTCAGCCTCATAGTAGGAGAAGTCACAGCCAACCACCAGACAGCATTGACCACAGGCATGAACATGATCCTAGTAATTATGATGGCAATAGCTATGCCTCTTCCTCCCACCATAGAATTTACAATGACGATCGCAGGCCCTCTAGGCTTTCTATAGCTGGTGAGAGTCATGCAAGTGATGGCTCACGACCCAGTAAAGCTCCTCCCCGTCGCAACCCTTTCCAGGATGGGGACATGTTGGAGGAACCAGTAAACCAACCATACGGCTCCCCAGCCACCAGAAAACACCAAGGCAGCAGAGAAAGTCATCAGAGCACTGTTGAGATGAGCCATGTCCACAGTGACAGCAGGCGAGGGAGGAGAAATTCCGCAGAATATGAATCAAGAACTTTTGTAGATAATTATCCAGATAAGGCTGGGTATGATGCACGGCAAAAACGTGAGAGACAGTTTCAGAGGGAGGATTCCAGATCCAGCTCCAGCCCTCCACTGGGCCAAACAGAGTCAGGCAGTCACAAGAGGGATGAGTCAAGGGAGAGGAGGAGTAGAATGAGACACAGTAGCAGCTCCAGTAGTGACCGGAGAGATGTGGAAGGTGGAGGAGGAGGTGGCAGGAGAAGTAGGGATGTGGATGGGAGGTCGAGTGCCGAGGGTCAGGTTAGCTCAGATTCATATCGAAGTTTGGATGAGAGGCAGGGGGTGAGAGAAGCCAAACGACATGATGATGGCCATAGCCCTAGTAATGGAGTGAAGTCTAGGAGTGCTGACCGCACTGGAAGGTATGAGGAGATGGCACAGAGAGACGCCCATGGCCAGAGCCACCGCAAGGCCCGCCACAGTAGCAGCAGTAGTGGGGAGTTGGCTGCTGTTGGTTCTGCAGGCTCTAGAGACCGAAGGTTGCAGAGATCAAGCAGCAGGGAGGAAAGAGGAAGATATGAAAGGTGCATGGAGGAGATTGAAAGTTATTCCCCTAAGGATAGTCACAGAAGTGACACAAATCGATCCCCAAGAGATAATGTGGGACAGTGGTCTCCGAGAGATTCACGTGGAAGAAGATCTGCAAGGGATGGCAGCAGAGACTCTGCGGAAGGTAGACATGAGAGGTTAGAAGGTCATGGTTATGAAAAGTCATCAAGGAAGCGAGATCAGATGGATGGTATTGTCTCTGGCAGACATGGCCATTCTCATGATGGTCATTCTCATGATCTCTACACTGAAAGTGTTGTAGGAGTGAATGGAGACCCTAAGGGAGGAAGGCATAGTGGTAGAAGACATAGATCTCACAGCAGAGGTGGGGAGTCAGATGGTGGCACTTATCGGCGTGAGCGGATGGAGGAGAGGGACCATCATAGGCCCCGGTGTAACACTGATGACTTTGAATACAGGTCAAGGCCAGTGGAGCCATCAAGGTCACGGCATTCTGATGCTGACTGTGATAATGACCGTTTCAGCCACACTTCCCACAGCTCTGTGGACACAATTGGTAGAGACAGTTCAACGGGTGTAACTTCCAATGAACAAAGACAGCATGACCGTGAACACCGTGAGAGAAGACAGCAGGAGGACCCCAGACAGTGGTCAGAAGGCAGGAGTGACCCGGTTTGGATGCAGAGCAACAAGCGTCCGCCCCCAGAGGGCTGCAAATCCCAGGATGAGGTCTATCCTGGACCCGAAACGGACACTTCCCACCCTGAAGCTGACACAAAGATTTGTGTCCTAGCTAAAGTGTGTGGGAAGCTTAGAGCTCAATTGAACCACTTCCAGTACCTATTCTTGCTCAGACTGTCCGAGTCCTTCTCAGCCTTCCAAACAGATCTCTCAGCAGACCTTCTTTCTGTAACTTCCATCAACACTACCTCCAAGAAAGCATCAGTTTTGAGAGAGCCTCCAAAACTCGAGCCACCACCCCTCATTGTGGTACCCCTTGTGCTCAAGGAGTTGGAATTTGCTGTGGTCTGCCCATACCAGATGCACCAACGCACATTTTCAGATGATTTCAGTCTAGTCTCTCCTTTTCTGCAAGGTGTGACAACCGGTCAGGACGCCGTGTTTGGTGATGACGTCGATGGGACTTGCTTTCCCCAGCTGGTAGATGTCAAAGGTCAGTTCAAATTTGTGTGCATGTGATGGAGATTAGGTAGAGATGTTTTAGGTGAAAAAAAGACAAAAAAGAATTCAGAAGTTTACTATTTCAAATTTATGCAAGTGAAATTCAGCATACAGTAGTATGTGGATACTTCCTGTCAATGCTACAAATTTCAAATACATAGATGCTAGGGTTATGCCACAGCTAAAAGAAAAAAAAATCTCAAGAACATGTTAAATAATAATGATTTCATTTTATGAGGGATAAAGGTATAGGACATTGACCTATGAAAGTTGCACCAATTATTGAGTATATCTGTCAGTTAATGTGCCCAAAATTTCATCCCAGTTTCTACAGGTGTTGAAGATATTGGATATTGAATTGAATAGTGTTTTTTTTTTAATTGTAATGTTCCCCTGCTGCAGTCAACTCTGTTTAAAAATTACTAGAGCTGCAGAAATGGGGTGAAACCAGGATGTGGTAGTAAAGAGAAGAAGGGGAAAGAGGAAACATAGAGAATCAATTGTATTAACATGGGCAACATTACTAAGACATCTCTAGCTTGGCATGTGTGAAAGAAGAAGAAACATTTATGGATTTGTCTGTTGGACCGTAAACTTGATAAAAAGTTGCCACAGACATTGAACATCTTGAAAAATTCATGGAAAATTGCCATTATGACTAATTCTCATGGAAGGATTATGGAAAATTAAAAAATATTGGTTTGATGAATCATTTTTGTTGTTTGGCACTACCGTCTTGTGCATCAGCCAGAGTGGCAACTTACCAAAGACTACATTAGTTTCATGAGCTGTTAAAAAAGTTGTGGAATGAATTACCTTATCACAGATAATGTTAGATGATCCTAAAGTATCATTGAAAAGTCATGAAAAAAAAAAAAATTCAATGATAGTCCTGAATCTGGTTCTCTCAACAAGAAATACAAGTCACACACTCCGTTTACATCCAGCTTCATGAGAGAATGGATAAAGTTCCTGCTAATTGGATGTTAGGCCATGAATTTGGTTCCCACTTTGTATACTAAATATTTCTTTTTCTGAAGAATGTTATGAAACATGAAACATGTTACATGCAAGCATACATAACACTGGTTACATGCGCACACACAAAAATGTTACACTGAGCAGCTTGGCACGTTATTGAGTTTTTGTTGTCACCTCATTAATTCCTTTATCTTATCTTTCTGTGTTTGACAGTTCTTTCGCCATTGATCTTCTCAGATCTGATAAGGAAACTCAAAACAAAATTTGTGTTTGAACTTGTCTCAGCTTTGAAATTCCCAAAAGGGAAATGATATGGCAGCATTTTTAGGACTGAGTATTAATCCTATAATTACCAGGTCAAAGGACAAGACTTTGTCAAAATCATGACAGATGTCACAATAAAATAAATTTACTGTATTTACTATTGTGAGACTAGAGATGTATAGAGGGTGATGCAGAAAACTTCAGGAGCTGGCTACAGCAAGCGATTCGGTAAATGAAGGATTCAGTGAGAAATGCCAAAATAGTAAGAACTCAAATGGTTTCAGTGTGTTTCAAAGCACATTTAGCTTTAGTGTATTTTCTGATTATGATTTTGTTATTGTTCAGCTGTTGATTTAGACAACTATGCTGGAAGATCCCCAGATGAAATGAAATCTTGTTACAGAGTATCAGTTTTATTAAACATCTATCAGGTCAAAATACTCTCTTTGGAGTCCTCTGGCTGTGGGGATGAACTAGTGATATGGTAGAATGATGAGGCATGGGTGGGGAAAAAACTGTCCTAGCAAGGTTCTGAAAATATTAAAATGACAAATCTAGGTCAGGCCTTATATACAGGTGAGTTCTATTGTGTTAAAAATAAATATATGTCCCTCAGATCCTTGTGATTTCTGAGAAAAGTATCCATATATATTAGCCAGGGAATGATTTTGAAGTGGAGAATACTGTCATAGTATGGGTGTCATGAATCATGTAAGATGGATTGTGCACTATACACTGTTGCAACATAATGAAAAAATTATGTTCTGAACCAAACAAAATAAAAAAGAAGAAAAAGGTTGAGATAATTTTTCTTTCATCATATCTATTGTCCGTCATCATTGCCATTATGCATCCTTGGCTCGACCCAGCAGATGGTGTGGAATTTGAATGCTGAGCATCCTCTCAATATTTTAGTGGTGTGACCTGGCCACAGCAATGAAGGATACTATCAGATCAGTGTTAAAGCTTGATAAAAATCAATAAACGAAGCATGAATGTAGTTAACCATTGTATTGCCTTCGGGAGGAAAGTACCTGTGAGGACAGTTTCAGCAGAATGACATATCAGTTATGTGAATTTCTGGAAAGCTTTGACTTTTTAGCAGCTAGTTTCAGTTTGTATTTTAAGAAATTATTAGCCCCTGTTAGAAACAACTGCTGTAAAGTCAAAACTTTTTTGGTGTAACTAGGGTGGCATTCTGCTGGAATTGTTCCATATTTAATTTCTACAACTAGAGATTACCAAGATCACTTTGATCAGACAGTGAGTTAAAATGTGTACTGTGCCACCGTGAAGAAATGACATGCAAATTTTCTGCTCTCTGTGAAGAGGATGACAGAAAAATGGTTGATGGTAGAGTTTGAGATTATGGATGCAGGAAGGAGCTGAAATCGATGCAGTACTGAAGAAATACTTATTCTGGGTTTTTACATTTTCTGAGCAACAAATATGTTGCAGTCTTATAGCCAGCGTCTTTATCCTTCTACTGTGCTTTTCCTGGCTAAAATCAGCAATTTGAACCAAATGACCGTCACCATTTTGAAGGAAATAACTGACTTTTTCCCAATTTTCTGAAATCAGTTTATTTACTTTTCTAAAGTTTTATGTCTCCAAGGTCTGCCTACAGACGTCCATGAAATATGGACAATATATTCATCATTGGTAAATCTAAAAAATGATGTGATGATGTCTTTGCTATTTTGATTAGTTTTGTTTTTATCAAGTTTTAAAGATCGGAAGTTGATGAAATTGTGTGGATGGCCATTATGACCATAGCATAAAATTTGTTGAGAAAAATAAAAGACTTCAAAGGATATCAAAATTTCATCACATCACTTTGTCTGTAAAGAGAGAGTTGTCTATGTGAAATAGGAAACCTATCTGATGATAAATAATGGAGACATAACAATCTGAAAATTGTGTATACAAAATCCAAGGTGGCCACTGTTACCATGGCAATATATTTTTTTTTTCAGAATTTCAGAATCAAAGTGTGGTTCTGAAAACAGTTTTTGATGCTTGTTCTGATGAATGTGCAGTCTCATTGAAATTGACCCAACAGTAAAGAAGATCGATCTCATCTGTGGCTCCTATGCCCGTAACATTTATAATGATAATAGGTTTGCTAAGCTCAGACAACATTCAATTACATGCAAATGTAACATTTGATATGCAATTGATCCATTTGCTCACTAGCCAAACTATCCTCTCATCACGTGCCCACACTTGCATAACCAGATCTTTACATAGTGAAATCTTGTTATGTATTGCGTCTTCCTGTTTGTTTCACAAAGTCCAGAATATCCCTGAAACTTTCGATTTCCAAGAGATTTTCTGAAAAGTCCATAAAAACTGGCAGAGTGTTACTTTTGTTTTCTGCCGTTGTTACAGAATTTCAGAAAAGTTTTTCATCAGTTCAACTGGCATTTTTTGCTTCCAGTTGAATCTTGACATTCCTTGCAGTGGAACATTGATATTGAGTACCTCATTGTTATTCTATACTTTTTACTAGTCAGGTGTGCTTTGATAATAAGTACATCACATCATTGTGTATTCACATACTTTTTTCATACATAAAGGCCAACTTTTATTGTGGTTTGACTGTACTTCAGTTCATTCAGACTCCATCAAATTCACCTGTCTGAATCAGCTAGCAAGGACATATTATGATCCTGTATTTGCCCTGGCTTGAGAGTGAGGCATGGAAGCTTAAATGACTGAGTAATGCTTATAATTACAGCAAGCGTTACTGGAAAACGGTGCTGTGAAGTAAATAAAAGGTCCATGTTGCCTGACTTAGTTTAGCCATGTGGAAGAGGTTTTTATGAGCTTTTTGAAAACTACAGGTCACACCACATTGTTCTCCACACAAACATGTCAGAGGAGAAACGACGACTATTCTCTGAAATCGTTTCAACCAACCATCACATTAAAGTCTAGCTCCAACTTGCAGTTTCCCATATACACTTAGAAACCCCATTTCTTTACATTTGTCTTGACTGACCCATCACCTAATTTTGAATTTGCCTCTATGACATTGTTATTCTTTGATTTGTGTTAATCAGGGGTACCTTCATAATAAGCACACCTAGCCAGTAGGTTTACCTATACTTTTTGTCATGCGTGAAGCCTTACTTCTGATTGAGATTTGACCAGATTTCAAGTTAATTCCAACTTCCTGCATCACAGTTCTCATCATATTATTCTCAACACTGGCAGGTCAGAGGAGCAAAGACGATTCCTCTCTGAAGCCATTCCATACAACCATCTCATTCAAGTCCAGCTCCAGCAGCCAACTAGAAAACCTGTCACAGGTGGGCCAACCCTCTGACACTGGGTCTCGCAGCAAAGGGCACGGCACCTCCAACACCTCCGCTGGCAACCAGGTTGTTCCTGTGATCACTGGCCCAACTCCCTACACCCCGGAAATGTCTCGGAAAGAACCGTCAGACATAATGTCACAGTCTTTGAATTCCCTTGGGAAGGACTCCGGCATAGGTATGATGTTTCCACCAGTATGGCTTTCTACGACTTGTGTCTGCATAACTAAACCTAAATTTTTCCTGGTCTCCCAGAGTTTGTATTTCGATGATGGAGTCAAGATGAAAGTTTTGATGGGAGAATAGGGAGTTTTCTTTTTAGAACAACTAAAAATTGTTAAAACTATGGATTATAAATGGAGAACTTGCACAGACATTGGAATACTTACTGCTTACAGTATTGCCCTTTATTTAGTGATCAGCTAAATCATACAACTTTAAGGTCTTGTACACATATAATAATGTTATATTCTAATGTAATTAGTATAAGGGGGTGGAGGGATACAGGGTTAACACTTCTAGCATGACAGCCAGATTTAGTTGTTTTAGAGACTGTCTACACATGATGTGAAGGTTGACTTAATTCACTATGGCCTGTCCAATGCATAAAAGGGAAGGACAAATTAGACCACCTGGTAACAAAGCATCTGTTTGACAAGTAGCTGAGTGATATGGAAGAGGCTCTTGCAGTGCTGCAGGCTTAGTTGTACAAAAGTTTGTGGACTTTTCCTTGAAAGTATGTTGAAGGGGAGACAGTACATTTTTCCATAGGTTGCAGATACCATGGTGCACAACCTATCACCATAAATGCTTTGGAGTTTCAAAGGAAAATTGCGCCTAAAAGTGCTGATTGGTACATTTTTCTCTCTTAAGGGTGGTGGTGGTAATCTTAGAAACACTGTTATATATAATCGCAGTGGTTTTTTGATACCACATTTCACAGGTGTCTAGTAGGTATTTTTATGCATATTTCTTTGTGGGCTTTGTTTGCTAAATATTGGTACATTCAGATAATGATTTCACACCTTTCAAGTGTTTTTTTGTTTTTCTTACCTAAAAATCAGGTATTGACCGTAAACCAGTGTCACAGAGGCAGCACCACAGCAGGGGTGGTGGAGGGGGTAGCTCTCGCTCTGGAAGCAAAGGACCCTCAGACATGAAGAAAGCCTTCACCTCTGCCTTCTCCAGCTTCACTAGCACGATCAAGAACAAGATGGAAGGGCTGGACGATAATTATAGTGGAAATGATGATCTGGATACAATGTCTATCAGGACGGACACCTCAGATGATGACTTTGAGCACCTGTCTCTGGACGATGCAGAAGAAGTCCCGGCCTTCTACCATGACCCACCGCCACTAGATGTGGCCTCAGTCGGAGACAATTACAGCGAGGTTGGGGATCCGGGCGACTCTGTGAGCATGTATGCCGAGAGCTCCACCACTAAAGGGAAAGAGATGGTAAGTTGGAATGTGTTTCTTTGTCTTGAAGACAGGATGTGAAATCTGTATTAAGGGCCAAATCTTCAAAGGATTGTGATCAGTTAAGAGTCAGTGCAAAGGCTGTTCTTCTGTTTCATAAATAAGACGGTGTGGGCCTAAATCACAGTTTTACAGGAAATGCAAAAAACTTTTTGTGTTGTGCCTCACTTTATCTGTCAGTGGTACATATACTTGGCCATCTTGGAAACACAATAGTGCCTATCATAATGGCTCTCATGAAAATTATAAAGACTATGAGAAAATGATACAGATGAAAAGTTAGAAAACATTAAGCTCCATGGGAAGGTGGCAAGAGGTGAATTTAATTCATTTTGGCATATTCAGTCGTTTTTTGCACAAGAGCAAACCTGACATCTTTGAATCTCTTGCTGGATGCAAGTTCAAAATTAAGATATCTAGACAATATATGACAATGAGAGGATGGGGAGAATACCACTGGTGCCACTGTGTTCATAGAGCCATTTAATTCCTGTCACACAAACTTGTATGAACCAGTTTTTGCACCAGTAAGATCCAGATGTGTTTGGTGACATTTGCACTTCAACTCAATGTATTTATGTTGTTTTCCTCATCTTCTAACTCTTGTGTATCAGGTCATATAATTTTTCCAGTAAGGATCATGAACTGGGTCATCAGGTTAAGATCTGCCTTATTGTTCTACAGCTGAGAGGTCAGATCGTTGGGGTCAGGCCAACATTTACTTCTTGCTTTCTTGTGATTAGGATAGTCCTGGAGGACATTTTCTGGGGTCTCTTTATTGGTTCCTCATGGGACATATATATTGCTTTGTGACAGCCTATTCTGTGGCAGTGTTCTGTTGAAAGCTGTTATTTCTAGTTCAGAGATATAAATTCTCTACATGTTCTTCATCTTAAATCCTGATACCATTTCTCTGTGCAGGTGTATGTTGTGCTGTTTAAGCTAGACCAAACAGAAGTGTTGCTGGAAAGTCGTAGTGACCAGACGTCAGCTAGTGTCCAGCTAGCCAAACTTGGCTCTATGCAGCTTGGCAATATCTGCTATGAAGACTTCCAGGCAAGGTTTTCCACTGCTAAAGGTAAGGACTGTACCATGATGGAAGATTTTCAGAAATAATTCTTCTTATGAGAAGAAGAGTCTTCTTAGAAAGTCGAGAGTCTGCCATCAGAAATGCTGAATTTCAAAACTCTTTCAGTGCCAGGTCTGTGCCCAGGATTTGTTCAGTTTCTGAAGCACTGATAATTTGACAGAAATAATTATGTAGACTGGTGTGAATGAGACACCGATTACCCTGGGAGAGTGGCGAGCCGGGCCCACTATCTAGGGACTCATTGCATTGAGGGCCCAGACAGTTGGGCCCGTCATTGGCCTGCCAGCACAGGTGGTCCTCCAGTGGGGATAAGCAATGACTCCCTACCCACAACATGGCTTGGCCAAGGGACCACCACCCGCCCAGTCCCAGGAGTCTTTCAAAGTCACTTTGCAACTCTGGGTCCACCATCCCTGAGCTCTGTGAGGGTGGGCTTGGTTGATTCGATGGGCGTGGAATTAACAACTTGGACAATGGGTACCGAGACAAGGTGTGGTTGAGAAAGTGATTGAAGTCAGTCATCACCGTTAAACAATATCACATTCACTGGAAGTCGGATAACCCAACCAATATTTGCACCTTTTGATAGTGTTTTATCAGAAGTTTAGTGTTATCCAGAGTACATTTTGTGAGGAATGAAGCAGTTGGGACTGTTGTATCGAATAATAATTTGGTAGCTGGTTGTGTAAATAAAGTTCCACTGTATTATAATGTCAGACTTATATCATTTGGGTTCTGGATAACCGTGTCTGCTTATTTTGCCTTTTTTTTTTGTGTTTTGTTTTGGCCACTTTATCTCTACAAAGACTGATGTAAAGACCTGAGAACTTGACCCCTTTTTGTCATCTTCTTACATTCCTTAGGGTACCTTCAAGAAGATGTGCCAGACACCCCACCTCACAGATACCCCATTCGCTTGAAATTTGAAATTCCGAAGCCAGAGCCTAGCATTATAGATCTGACCCCGGACCCAGGCCGGCTGACTGTTCGTGCAGACGATTTCAGTTTACAATTCAAAATGTCAGGACTCACTTGTCTCGCTGACTTTGCTGAAGATGAAAAACTTCCTGAGTTCCTTCCCATGTCTGTGGAGGTGACAAATTTCCTGCTGGTTCTGGAGGTTAGTCTCACAAGTCTTGACATTTTCTTATATAGCCTGTAATGCCCTCCTTGAAATGCAACTGTTGTTAGTCTAAAACACACCCCCATTACAAAGCATTTTAAATGACTGTATATACCACTCCATTTTGTTGGGTTAAATGATCACATCTGATTCATTCAAGTCAAAGCCAAAAGCTTGTTTTTCATCATCAACCAGTCTCAGCACAATCCTTAGAGACACATAATATTGGTTTTTATGTAACAAACCAGACTAAGTGAAATGAGTTATGCTTTCTTTGCCTAATATTGGTCAGTCCTTGTTTACTTATTAACTTGTTGACGGACACAACATCATTACACTCTGGACTGCTTTATATGTGCTCCATTACTGATTCAAAACCCAGCAAAGATTCCCCTTGCTGATTGTCCCAGGATTTGTCTGATTGTGTAGTCTTCTGAAATTTGCTGCAGACGCATCTTCTTCCCTCTGCCCTACATCTACCTGTCACTGACAATTGTGAGCTTGCGCATCTAACACTGGGATTTTTTTACCATCGTAAAAATTACAACAACTCCACATGTTTACTGTCTGGAAGGGAGCAAAAGGCCCGCAATCAAATAATTGTGGAAACTATTAGTAGATGGACTCTTCGCTGGATCCTGTATTGGGGAACGGAGCACCTATGGGGTTGCCGGGAGTGCAGTGATGTTACAACCCTGAACAATGAACAATGAACGCTATTAAGGATACATTTAGCACCAGTGCACTAATGTACTTCTTACAATGGTTAGAGATCTCATCATTAACGCATGTGCCGTCATTTCTTTGTAGGTAGTAATGGTCTTTCCATTCTTTCTCTATTCTGTTAGCAATGGATAATCCAAAACATGCTTAATGCAAAAATAATTTAAAGGTTTTCCATGACTTTTGTACTAAGCAAGTTTGAGTGCCAGTCTCAAGTCCTTGCCAGAGAAAACCATTCAATTCATTGAACCTGTACTATAATTCCTTGGTATTTTTTCTCACCATTCTTCTGTAGGAGGATCGACCCCCTGCTAATGTGACGTCCCCGGGTGCAGTCCCTATGAATGTTCATATACAGCAGATATCTATAGAAAGGGGCAAGGATGGCATATTTTATATATCAGGTGAGTCATAACATTTGAGTGAATTCTGAAATATTAGACACACTCATAAAGAGTTACCCAGCTGAAATTTGTGTTAAACTTTTCTTTTGTTGGTTGCTAGCACTAAGAACTGAGTGTTATGAGAATCACTCTTGGAGTGGAACTGAAGTCTGAACCATATCATCTAGAGTGTTAATGATCAGTGTCATTAATAGGCATAGGCATTGGATGTTCCCTGGGGAGTTGAGAAAGTCCAAAAGGAATCAGGCCTGCTGGATTAATAATACTGTGAAGTCACATGGGTGAACGTTAGCCTGGATACAAGACTTATAAACAGCATTATTGTTCTATCCTTTATTTTCGAAGGTTTGAAACCATATTATGGCTGACTTCAAACTTTGCTGCATGCATTTGTACAGTCCCCTGCCACTTAATTACTATAAGTCCTGTAGCACTTTATTCAAACATCTGCCAACATCATGGAAGTGGTAGGTTGGATACATGTTGAACATTATACCATTAACATAGCTGTTACTTATTTCCAGGCAACCCCAACATAACTCCCTTCACACACCCGCCCACACCAACAGCAGCCCAGCCCAAACCAGAGCAGGTGAACGCTGTTACCTCCCCAATCATGAGTCCTGATGGCACGATGGCACTGTTGATGGCCAGCCAGAACGAGGCTGTATTACTGCGACGACAGCTTGAGGAGGTGAGGCGGGCTAACCGCCTGTATGAACATCAAATCCTGCAGTTCAGGGAGATGCAAGACAACACAGCAGGACACAGGCCTGGGATGGGTGGACCTGCGGGATCGAACCCAGGACGGGGCGGTGCGGGTTTGCCACGCAAACGACAAAGCATCACCACGGAGTCACCACTATCAAGCAGCCCGTCTTCTATTGGCCACCAGGAGAACCCACTCCATCAAACAAGAGTCCCACAAGACGACGTTGACCCAGCCCGAGATGAACTGGAACGAGAAAATCTTCAACTTCAGCAGAGAGTGATTCGGCTGGAAGATGATCTCTTAACTTTGTCGAAGGAAAAGGAATCTTTATTACAAACATTACAGCTGCTGCAAGATGAACTGCTGGCATCTGAACGCAAGCAGAGAACAAAAACAAAATAAAAAAATCACTTCATTTCCATCTCCAAATGCTGTCCTTACTCCAGCATTACAGTGTTTGACCTGAAAGAGATTTCTTTTATATTACTAAATTTTTGCTTTTATAGGACTGTCTGGATTATTGAATTCCGTCTGGATTACTGTGGTGCATACGCTGAAAACACCAAGATTTTTAAAAAATTTAACCAGATGTAAATATTGTTGACAAATGTTTTCCTATCAGATATATTTTCTATTCTTTTGTTGATTGATAAATAGTCATCTCTTAAACTGATATTGATAATGAAAGAACATTCTATCAATAACTTCCAATTATATATATGTACCATACTTCTGAGCTGGGTTGAGAAGATCAAAATGATGAAAGAGAAAGGTGAACAAACAACCATTTGACCTTACATTGTGCAATATGTAAGTTAAAATAAATAAATTTTGATATTTTATACAAAACAAAACCTATGTATACTATGTTTGTGGTGGCACTATACTTATGGGTACTGTAATATATAAAGTGAGGCAAAAGTCTAGTAAACAATTAATGTTTTTAATTTTAGCTGAAACTTTAATCAGTGGGATGAATTTGCTACCAAGGGCTAATCACGTGATTCTCTGAGTTCACTGAGGTATTTGCTGGATGAAGGGGTGTGTTTTCTGTGTGAAATTTGATAGACATGTCACAGATTATGAATGACATATATGTGAGCAAAGAATGCACCTACTGTCTGTACCTGGATGTTTGATCAAGTGAATGTATGTCACAGCCACTGGAAAATGGTTTACTCTTCTACAAGTTGGTATACAAGAGCATCAGGTTTTGGATTGGTTATATCTTATGGATGTTGAATGAGTGTGGCTGTGGTCCTATGGGCTGAACTGTACAACACAGCAATGGGTTCATAAATTTTCATCAGCTTTATAGGTTCTGATTTTGAGCTAGATTTTTTTCAGGAGTAGATAAACGTAAGATGTAGACCTGTAAGTGGCCCCTTACGAGATTGTCTGAACTTTTTCAAGTCCGAATTCCTATTCACAAAGTCGGGAGCCATTGTAAAAGTTTTTCTTCTCGAAGCCCGAAAGCGGAAGTTCAAAGTGGTTCCTCGCGCATGCTCTCTGGCTATCGTCGCATCGTCGTTTCCTACATTCGCAATATTCGCTTCTCATTTGCTAATAAAAATATTATGCGGTGTCGGAGACGGTCGGAACGGCGGAGGCTGTTGGAACGGATTCTCCTGTCGGAAAATTGACCAGCTGGTAGATTGTCGGAATTCCGACGATTGTCGGAAAACTTACAGGTCTAAAGAAGGACTGGAACCAACTCATATTAGACTTGTTTTAGCGGTTTTTGTTACCATCAGTAAGACATTCATCCACATGGTAGATGTAGTACCAAACAAATAATTACATCCACAATCTTGATAAAATTAATATAAGGAATGTTATTATTATATTGCTGTTTGACATCAGCGCTAATGGGTGGCGTGTGGATGAAGAGGATGGTAAATGGCCGGTGTTGAGTAGTGACGTGTGGATGTAAGGTGTTAGAGGCCTTTTACTTACCAAAAGAGTTGTGTCTGAGAATGCACAGAAAGATTCAGATTTTGTCATCCAAGACCTGGTTCCACCCCAACATAAATCATGAGGTTGCCTCATGACAGTATGAAAGGCCACTGCAGCAATTAGTTCCTAATCCTCTTGAAATTTTGTGATTGTTGAACCGGTTATCTATCTGATATTCTTAGCTAGTCTTGAACTGTTGTAAAACTGTTATCAAAATCTGGGTTTGGGACCAGCTACTGAGGCAGTTTGGGCCTTTGAGCTGGCATGGCTAGATCAAAGCATTGGTTTGACTGAGGAATGCTGCTGTAGCTTGTAGAAGATAGTGTCTTGCAGTGGGAGTGATTTGCATGAAGTACACCATCTTCCCATCCTTAGATATTAGGAGGAGGAAACTCCTCTCCATGAGGTGGAAATGAAAGGGAGTTATGGTTACTGATTTTGCTGGTAAAATGCATAATAAATACCTTTTCCTGTATTCCATAACTCCATGTAAATAAGTCACTGTGATTTTGAAAAAAGTAATTGGTTTATCATCAGTGTATAAAAATGATTACATCTGCATAACTCGATTCAACTGCCATGTGCCAATTATACAATAATTTAAATAATTTCTCTAACATCTTCATATGTTCTGTCTTAAAAATATCTTACATTCTTGTTCTCAGACATACAATAAATATGATTTTCTAACCCACATGATCATGATTATGGCTAACATATGTACCCTTTCATCAGTGTCATGCTTCCCCCACTAGAAATCTTTGGTGAAGTTGCATGTATGACGCCTTGCCTGAATTATGTTATGTAGAGATTGCACTCTCAGATTTATCCAGTTGTCAAAACCCTGAAGCTTGGAATAAGAAAGTCTCAGCAAAATTTATTTTGATCTCCTAAAACAAAATATCTTTGTAGTGAATGTGATTTCCCACCGATTGCTTTGCATCTGTCTCTGTTGCCAAACACTTTGTAGATGACAGATACAGCCTAAGAAGAGATGTTTTTCTAATATGCATTTCATCTGAGCATTGCAAATATCATAAGACTATAAAAAATTTTTGTGAATTGCTCAATGTAATTGTCAAGAGTTTCTCAAGGGTTGAACTATGTAAGCTTTTCTTTTTGCTTTCCACCAGAATTAATGTTGCCATAGGGATTTGAACCGTATCATACTGAAGACAGTCCAGTTGTTGCACAGTGACTAGCCTGAAAATGGCTGGCAGTTTCATGAATGAGTGTATCTGAAAGTGATACCAGATGATACAGAAGTTGTCATGGTGGACCCATACATTTTCCAAGAATGAGTCTGCCACATGAGGAATTAACAAAGTGGAAATTGCGGGTTCAAATCCCTGATGGTGCAGAAAAAGAAAAAGAAAAAAATCAACAGCAGGAGCTTGGGAGTCATGACTCAAGCATGACCCAGGCTCTTTTGAGTGACAAGAATTTAAAAAACCGCACCACTTGTTAGGGGGAGTTATTTTCTTCTGAAGATCCTCTGTTGGCTTGTTCTCCGAGCAAGAGTTTCTAATCTCTGTATTGGATTGTCAGTCTTTAGTGAGTTATACTGTACTGTCTAGATAGAACTAGATGTTTTATGATATGCCCAGAGGGTACCCAGTGTAAAGTGTTTTTGCTACATATGTGGCTGTATCAGGAACAGTAGTATTGCTTTGGAACAATTCTTCTGCCAGTCTCGCACAGCTGAGAAGAATGCATTATATTTCACATATCATCTCTTCCCTCTTCCACCCCTCTCTCAAAAGTATGAATGGGTCTCCTGAAATGCAAGGTGGTGAAGTCATGCTATATGTTTATAGACCAATGGACATGCCTGGGTTAATTGTGTGATGAAACACATCAAGTAATTGAGGTATGAGGAGCTCACAAATTTCTTGCTCACAATGAGACTACTTTCCCTGACCCGGTGGCCATTCGAGTTTGCCACACTTCAGCGTGATAACATGATATAATAGGTCCAGGTGTGCTTCTTCACCATTTTTTGATGATTATTTATTTATTTGTACAATTTAGTTCTTTCTTTGCTTCTGTTCAAGTACTTTTGAAAGTATGCTAGGTTTTATCATGTTATGTTTAGTTGAAGTTTTGATAACTGATTGTAATGGTTGTATTTCTCAAGGCATTTGTCAATGCTCTGCACTGAAGCGGCAACATGTTGTTAACATATGGAACTTGTCTATAGATATGTATTCAAATTTATGGCCATTGCGTAATAACATGGCACAGGAATATACGAGGAACAACAGTAAGGAATATTAAAAAGCAGCTCCTTGAGAATTCAGTGCCCATGCCTATAATAAACCTTAAACCAGTTGATATCCATGTGGGATTGCAAGTTGAATGGTACTGCTCAGCACAGAAGAGTATCCCTAATGAAATGGAGAGCTAGGTTGTTGTTCTCCTGTTGCACCTTGCTCAAGTGAATGACTTATTCAATGGTTACNTTATACCGCCATGTTTCTGTTTGCCCCTTACTTGGCGGTATAACGAGGTTTCACTGTATCTTCAGTTGTGACAAAAAAAATTGTGATGAGAATGAAAACTCGGATATTGAGGTCTGTGTATCTAAAAATTGATCTTGGGCAAATGTTTATTATAAACATTGCTGAACCTCCCGGCTACAGGCAATGTGAACAAATCTAATTTTTTGTTTTGAGACATGTTGACAATAAACTTATGAATATGCAGGAGATATAAAAAAAAAAGACAGAAATGAATGAAACATTTTGGATGTTTGTTCTTTATTCTGTAGACTAAGAAGTTGAGGTTAGGGTAATGGAGAAACGATTAAGAAGTGGCAGGTTTAAATCTTCCAAAAGCACCTATTCTATATCCTTATTATTGTGACCTGAGCAATTGTTTGGGCAGTGAAACGTCAATTAGGAAAACTTCTGTTCAGGGAAACATCCTGTCAGCAAAACATCCCTTGTCAAAATGTCCATTTGCAAAACATCCGTTGGCAAAACGTCTGAGCACCTGCTCTAAACAAGCAACTGATTTGCCATGTTGACTTCATTAGCAGAGGAAACTGCTGTAGCTTCTCACACAGTGAAACAGCATATGTTTTATTAACAGTATACTAGTTTCATGTGATAGCTTTATAATTTTAGTCATACTTTGTTATAATGGCAAAATCATGGAACTTTTTTAAGGTGAGGCTGGATTGAGGTTAACGAAATGTTTAGAGAAGAGAAAACATCCTAGTGAGAGGCTTAATTCCGTGACCTTTGTTACAGATAGTGACCACTGCATGTGTGGCCTGCCGGCCTATCAGTTGATATCAGGCTGCAAAATTCGACAGCCACATCACATGATTGAGGCTGGCATGCAAATATTTCCTACCATCACACTTAGCATAGTGGGGTGAAGTTGAGATCTGGTCGTGCTGCAGCATCACAAGAGTTAAGAAGCTGTCTAGGGATTGCCCCCAAGGGTATTTTCTGGTCCTTAAATCTAATCCTACCTCTAATCTTGCCCCTAAATGTCACTTGGGCACACCCTGGCAGCGTTGCAGGATTTTGCTGCTTATGATAGTTCACTAACCGCAGAAGTTACTACATATTTAGAGATTTTGCAGCCACGAAGTGACCACTTTTCTCAGTCAGTTTGCTGAAGTGATCTGTGGTCAAGCAGTTCATGTTATCAGGAATCAAATGAAATCAGGGAATGACAAAGTATTCTCCACCTGTCGGATATGTGTGAAATGAGGGACTTAGTACTGGAAAATAGGAGCTTCTAGAACTTTACAAATGAATTTGCTAGAACATTTTTTTACTTATTTCATTTACATTTAGATAGATAAAAGCTCGAGGAGTCCCAAGTCCATTGACCCATTGTCTGGTAACCACATTATCAATGAATTTGCAGAAATCTTTTTTTTTTTTTTTT
>JAWQUT010000220.1:1070311-1101545 GCA_033807755.1 Ellobium chinense
TTTTTTTTTTTTTTTTTGTTTTGGACTCATTTTACATTTGAATGGGAAAAGCCTAAGGGACTCAGGTTCATTGGCATATTCTCTGGACATCACATTACCAGAGAATTTGCGAAAAACATTTTTTCCTTACCTCAGTGTACAATATGAATGGGTAAATGCCAAGGGATCCAACCCATTGGCTTGTTTTCTAGAAATCACATTATCATTATGTGTATTTAGGGTTTGAAGGTATGCGTTGTCACTTGACTTTATCTTATACACTCGCTTTCAATCTGATATCACTGTGGCCAAAAGCAAAGCTTTTAAGAACCTCTTTGACATCAGGCAGGTGCAGGGTGTGACAAAGTGGCAACCAAAAATATTGGCACTGATGACCAATGGGATTTTTGCCTGTGAATTGTGACCTTATGTTCATAGTGCACCTGTTCTGCCATGCAATGACAAAACATTGCATTCATAAAGCCCAGTAATAGTTATACAGTGTTTTGTCATTGCACAGTAGTGTTAACGTGCTGCTGTCTCAGGAGTGATGGATTTTGCTTGTTTGCCGAACTTGACATGGCAATTCTTGTTTCATTTCATTTTTGTTTTAATTCTGTTTCCACTCAGTTGTTAAAAACCTTGATTTTATCATGCAGCTTGTTTCATTATGCACTTACTGCCTTTAGTTATGGACTTTTTTTTACCTGACCATGAAAATCAATACCCCTGTGCATCATTGTCATCTACATGACTGCCATTGTTGAGGTAAATGTGTGGGTACATGGGAAAACCCTTCACATCCTTCCAGATATGAAAATTGAGTTATTGACAGTATATTAATCCCCATTTATTTCTTAACATTTTGCACTTTATTTGAGGTGAGTGTCTTTATCGGTTCCAGTTGTGGACAGATTTGTAAACTTACCATTGCCACATATACATTTTGAGAAAATTAAGATTAAAGTCTCATTAACCATGTCTGTCTTTGAGAGAGGAGTGCTTCATTAAAACAATAAAAAACAACATTTAAACAATCTTTCATTTAAAAAATTTACATGAAAGATAAATGATGAACAATCTGATTCCATGGAAATCTCAATTTGGCCCAAGAAGTCAAAATTTGACTTTTGAAGGCCCTAGCTTTTCCCCAGCGGGTTTTCCCATGCAGCCAAACAAATATTCCATGAAAAAATTGTTTGCAATCTCTGCCACTTTGACTCATGACAATATCACTTTCTGCTTGCTGTGAACTTAAGTTTATGTGAAGTTTTATCTGATATTGAAATTGTGACTGAATCATAAGGCAACTCATACTGGTCTGACTTTACAATGACTCTATGAGTATGTATAATGGCCAGTGACTGGTACTTGTACCTGCACAGCAAAAGTTTCAAGTTACTTATAAACTACTTACTGTCAAGTTGAAGAGAGTTTGATTAGACAGAGGATGCTGTCAAGAGGAGCTGAATTTGTTTTCTCACTTTTTATGAAGGAATTATTCTATGTTCTGATAAAGCAAGGAAGTGTTACGGGCATTTAGGCAGATTGAAATTAAAAGGGGATCAACTGTACCTTTTTATGTCGTGGCAAATCTGAAACTTTCTTGAGGCTAAAATGTTGTTTTGCTGCTGCAATATAAGCTATTGAGTCATTCAGCTTAGTAGTAGACTACCTACTTGTAGAGAGACAATCAGTAATCCAGCCAAAGATATAAAATTAATTGTTACGCTGAATAACCTGGCCGGCCTAGAAGTGAAATCCAGGATAATAAAACAAAGAGTTGAACATTTAAATGTGTTTCATTTATTTTTGTACTGTGGTGAATATCAGTGTCGGGAAAAATATCATCACTGCTGTTGTACAAATTCAACTTTAATATCCACTACATAAAGATTTTTCTTTTAGGATGTTCTCATTCTTCATCAGGGAATAAATATGTAATCCAATCTCGCTGCCTAGTGGGGTTAAAGACTACAGATCTTTTTTTGTGTGTGTGTGTGTCCTGACGTTTGACTGAATAAATGTTCAGTTTCACCCACAGGAAAATGTGGAAGCAGGCAGGGAAAGATAGCTCTGAATCGCTAGTACCACAATTATTAAGACTAACGTCAGTTGATTGCATCACCTAGTGAAAACTCTGATTTTCTAGTACCAACATAATACATCTAGACATCAGATGATTGCATCACAGGGTCACCCTGTGAAAGGTAGCTCTCTGAATTGCCAGTATCAACAAATATATTTAGAATGACTTCAGCTGGTTGTATCACAGGGTAAACTTTTGTGCATTGTTTCCATAGGCATTGAAACTTGCGATATATTCTATAATATTTGGTTTGCAGTGTCAATTTACATTTATGATTCCCTAGCAGTTGATTATTTGGCTTAATGATATGTCATTTACCTATGCTCGTACACTGTGGTGATATGGACATGGTCTAATGAAACCTTTGAACTTCGAATATGTAATGAATGATTTATAAAGCTTTAGTGTAAGTCTATAAATGTACTACATCTACCATACTGTAATGGTAATACATGTTTATATTTATGCTGGTCATGTTGTGTTTGTTTGAATCAATCAGTGTCTCAGAATATCTCCTAATTTATTTTACACCAACTTAAAACCCTGATCCTATCATCGACATTGTGATATCTGTACAGCCATCAAATCTTTTACAATTTCAAATTCATCATCTCCTTTGCTCATGTAAAATTATTTTTACAATTATCAATCAGTTGTGGGTACCTATCTTTGTGTCATAATTTTTAGAGGCATGCATCATTAAACTATTGCATCTTTTTCAACATACACTGCAGGCCAATGTAGTTTATAATGTAGCCTTTGTTGTGAATTTCATCAACAGTTCATTGCTCAGAGTGATATGTTCTGTCATCACATCCACATCTTCTTAGTATTGAAGCTGAAGTATTGAAGTATTGGAGCTTTATGTAGAATGATTGTACTGCAAGTGATGACATTCGATGCTGCCTGTTGGCAAAGTTACAGTCAGTATTTTGGCTTGTGTACAAGACAAGAACTTTGAAAATTGTCCTTATAAAGGAGAGAAAATGCCTGGCAACATTTGTCGTAAAAAGAAAGGAAAGGAACATTGTTAATGTCATGTCAGCTTTCTGTACCATATATTGTGTAAAGGTCTGAAAATTTGTGAAAAATGGCATTCAAAACTTACTAAGTGTAAGTTGAACCCATTTCTTTAACACTTCATGTGCCACGGTCACAATATTACGCCCAAATTTTACTGTACTCTCATGTACTTGTATCACTAAAATGTGACTATAATCAATTTTTGGTGCAATTTGCCAGAAGGGCCTAAGTACTGAAAGGCTAATTAATTTGACAAGAGTGGCACAAGAATTGTTAAGTGTAATATATCTAACAAACCAATAAAAAGAGAAAGGATGAAATAGCAAGAAAGAGGGGATGGGCTCTTACCACAAGAACGATATTATTTCGGCATGACAGACTATTGCTGCATGGATTCAGATATCATGGCTCTTTCGTCTTGATACATCTCTATGTTGGGAAGAACAACAAGCACACTATGCCTTTTATTTTAAAGAATTATCAGAGCAGTTAATCACATCAGTAGCTTTCCATCTTTGTCTTGTCTGACTGACTTTGTGGATTCCATCATCTATACCATCATAGGGAGTAATAGAATAAATATGAACATAGAATTTTTACCGTGGGAGCCCAAAAAAATCTAGATGGGTCATCTAGATGGTACTGATTATTTGAAACTTCTGTTTTCTTATAAAACACTGTTAAGGAGTTCATAGGCCGATCAATCAATATATGTGTACACTTATTTACAATTGTTTAAAACAGTTGTATGTAATGGTGACACTAGGTTTCATTAATCAGAGGTAACACAAATAACTGAAAAATATGTTTTATTCCTTGTCTTTCATAAACATCTATTTAAAACAAACACACATCACAAAGTTGCTTTTGAGGCCAACTGCCATGCTACACATGGCCACACTTTCTTGTGATACTCAGAAAGGCAAAAGGAAGCTGAGTACAGTAGATGAAAAGTAGATGATTGTTGAAAACTAGTGTTATGTCCATATACTGTATCCCACTGCTCTTTGACACTGTCACGATGACATTATAAAGTGAAACATGAACTGATCAAATAAGACACAGAAATAAAGCCAGCAAAGATGAGTTTTGTTCTTTAGGAATAAAAAATTCCCACATTTCCTCTTTCAGTTTTCTCAGAACTGTTTTCTGTCATATTTTGTCATGCTGTGTTGGTTGCTTTGCCTTTGTATTTCTCAGTTGTGAGACTGTCATGATGGTTTGATGAATGTGTTGCAATATTTGTCACTGCTCATACTTAACTCTCACAGCTGTCAGTGAAACACTTGCTGGCCAATGGGGAGAGCTTAATCTACTCATGTACAGGATCCTCTGTTTTGTCTTGCGGTTCTTTCTTAAATATTTTCATATTCTACATCAGTCTTTTCCCCTTCTGTGTGGTCTTAACTGGGATGCCACTATTATTGTTTTAAAGAGGTTACAACTTTCTGTCAAAAATATATGTATCCACTAAAAGAGAGATCTTACACCACACGTTTCGTTGACCGTTGAAACAGTGAGCAAAGACAATTGACATGTTTTCAGTTGCTGTACTGAGTAGGGGGCAAGTGCTGGTCACTTAGGCCTCTCTTCTTGCATCAAAAACATACATACACAGTGAGATCTGTCTTCACAAAGTGGATCTGTGGGTGCCAAATGCTAAAGACTGTTCTGAGAAAATCTACCTTTGAGGAAAATAAGACAAGTCCAACAACCTGGAAATATGATCACATGTATTTTAAAATCATAAAATTTGCTGAAGAGTGGCATCCCTGTTATTTGAGTATGGTCTGATGATAACAAAGTCATATGTCTCAGTAATAATTCATATGTAGTATACAAGTCATATGACATTGTTTTCTGTTAGTAGCGTGTTGAGATTCATATTATTTACCCAGCTTCGTCAAAGCCAAGTCAAATACTGTGTACATTTCTGTGAGTGTGGGATCATTCCAGCTGACATAGCCATAATTACAAAACCTATTTTTCTCTACCACATTCTCTTGTGATATTCACTGTTTCAATGTCACACTGTATTCCATGACAGATTTCAGTAGCTGTAGATAGGGAGTACTTTTTCCAGATATAATAAGGGTATAACATGCTTTAAAGACTTTTAGATAGGTATTGCTATCAGTATTGTTTTTCACTCTGTGATGTCTCTGTATCATCTGAGTGGCACATACCATTTGCCATTTCATGCATTGATATTAATGATGCCTCATTCATCACTTCATTAGATTGTCAATTATTTGTTATACAATGTCGGTTACACCAAAACAAATGCTACTCTCAAACACTTTGTACTTCCCACGGTAATAGCTGGCTTGCATCAGTCCTCTGGCTGTTGTGAAATATGCTAAATCTAGAACAGTTTTTAAGAGTATCCAAGAAATTTCATAAGAAGTCCATTTTGTATTACATGTACAGTATATTCATTTTGGCTATAATGATTTCTTTTTACTGAAGTACAGTAAATATGTGGCTTCATCAGTTTATATCATTTTCATCCTGTTGGGATAGCAGTATTTTCAGACACATGATTAAAATATCAGCCTACTCTAAACTAGATTATGTCTTTTTTTCTGTTTACTTGTCTATTAATACTATTATTTTTAAGGTGTTTTATTCTGGATTTTAAGTTTTGGTTTCTGAAAAATCTATGACATTTTGTCATAACTGGTCTTGGGGTGCAGGCTGTTCTAAAACTCACAAGAACACTCCGTAAAACCATGAATCCTTAAATTCACTAAGGTTTCACCAGTATTGGAATTTTCCATGGGGACTTGTAAGAAATGTTAAAGTAAGAAAATATGCGATCTTTGAATTGGGGGAATTTGAACCAAAACATATTAATGATATTATATTATTAATGACACATTATGTTCCTGCTGTCTATGGTATTGGATGCATCAGTCCAGGCTGCAGTTTTGATCTGATCCTTATTCAGAAACTTCAGTCATATACAATTATCAGTCTGGAATCTCAGCATGTGCTGGGAAAGTGGAAATTTTGATGGCACCATCCCAATGGAAAAATACACAGCACAGGAGGTTGAAAGATTGAACATTTCCAAACCTTTGGTACAGTATTAAGTAACCAGTAAAGTTCATCTGAAGTCCTGCAGTGTGGAGAAAAAATTCCAGAAATATCCTGCAGTTTGATATGTCTGCATGTTCATGCCATGGAATATTCTGTTAGTGGTGTTTTGAAAATGTTCAGTTCATTGAATCACCCCATACAGCGTACATGATGTATATTTACAATATGTAAACTTACCATAGAAGTTTTTGTTTGCAGAAATTAAGGAAGGTTTACTGCCGACGACTGAGAACTTGCATATTAATGATGAGACCTTTATCCATTGTAAAAATACACCAACTGTGCATGTTGAAAGCTACTATGGGTGCATTCAGCACAGATGCACTAATGTAATTTTTTTTATTTTGGCCCTACTAATGTAATTCTTACAATGGTGAGATCCCATAATTAATAAGCAAGCTCTCAACTAACAACTGAATATGCTGTAAAGGAAAGAGGACCAAGATTTCAGATTTCCCCAGTCAAGATGGTACAGAGGCACCACACTTTCACATTTCAGTGAAAACTTTTTTCCATCTCTGAATGTTGTCAGATTAACATTTCCTATCCATTCCCATCAGATATGTTGCTTTTCCCCCCAGGAATGTAGCATTGCCAGTATAGGTTATCTTTCGTGAAATGACATGGCTTGTTTCAAAATCTTGATTATTATTATTAAATATGATTAAAAAAAAATTATATGTTTTGTGGTGTTTGCATTTGCTTCTAATGCATGTTTATTACAGTAATTGCCGTATCGAAAATTTTGATCACATTTCAAATCTCCTCCAACAGAATTGTATAAGTATTATTCCTGCCCTTTTTGATTGACAGAGATTTTTGACAGTGTAGATTGAGGAGGGAACAATGCATATTGGACAATGATCTCACATACAGAATATATACAATTTATTTTTCACTGAATAAAAATAGTTCAGCACCAATACCCCAAAAACATGTAAGTCCAAGACATCACAGTTCCTTCCAACAAACTTTTCAAATTTATTTATTTCACAAGTCTTCACATATTCCTCAAAATTCACCAGTTTCAAACAAGATGAGATAGTCTCTTGAAGAAGTCCAGTTATCCAGGCTTGGCTATATGGAGTATAAAGGGAGTGGTGGAATTTAACTTCAAAACAGCTTCATTGAAGTGGCATATTGAAATCTTGTCTTCATGTGAGTGGAAATTTCTCATATCAGGAAAGAAATATCATGCAATAGTGAAGCATGCTCAATTTTGTCTCCTTCACTAACTCACACAGTGAATACAGAATTTATTATTTATCCTGTCATTTCGGATGAATATTTTTGTAGGTAGGAAACACTAGTGATGGGCCGTGCACATTGTGCTCTGGACATAGATACATTTACTATTTAGGCTATTCAGGGATATGCATTTTCATATCTGACCATGGCATGTTGAAAAGAATGCTTTGTGATGTACACACTGAATGGCGGGGATTTCCTTCTGCTAAATATGTTTTCCATTTCTAAATCAAAGACAACAATGGCCAGAAAACAACACTTTGCCTTGACACAGCTGTCGTTAAATATTTCTTAGTATTTGTGCTTCATCACTCAAACGGCATGGCCAAACTTAACCAGTTTTGTGATCCTAGGTTTCGTTCTCTATATATAGGAATTTACAACAAAGCCATCTCGATCAGTAGTTTATGCAGGGTGACCCAAACCTCCTCCCTCTCCCCATTATGTGGATCAGGGATGCTGAGGCTTTTTTTGGGAGGGNTTTTTTGGGGGGGGGGGGGAAAGAGTGGTCACCCTGTTTTACTGTATACTTTCATCATTTGCAATTGAGCAAACATATAAACATTGTTTGTAAGAAGCAATTGGTGTGGAGCAGTTATAATTAATACAATACATGTACGTGCATCTTGACAGGGTCCACCACACCAGTCACTACAGATCTTTCAATGAAGGTTTTTGTTTTTCTTTTATTTGCTCAGTTTCATGTTTTCTTTTTATGTTGCTTTATTCTTCTTGGTTTTTGTTTGCAATAATTTAGGTGAATGAAACTTGTATTATTTCCTTTCTGTTCCTTCTGTTTGTGCCCAAAACCATTTCTGTTATTTAGTCATATTTTCCCGGTTCTATTGTCTGAGACTGGGTTGTGTTTTCAGTTTAATTCTTTTCAAAATATTTGTAGCATAGTTTTGAATTTTATTTGCTCTGTTTGTATTTTTATTTTACATTAGTCAGTTTACTTCTAAGCATGCAATAAAATGGGTCGTTAATTTTAAGCATGCAATAAAATGGGTTGTCACTTCATTCTTGCAAATGTTTTTTATTTAGTCTAAATGGGGAAACTATATTACCAAAGCTTAATCATTGGTTGAGATAACTGTCAGTGTGAACTTTGGAAAAATACTTGGCTACTTTACACTTTTCACACTGTAGATTTTCAGCCTCATGTGTAAGTAGTCGCGGTCTTCCACATCATTGTAAGACTCTCTGAATGCTCATCAATTACCGATTACAGTGAGATGAGTGTTGAAACAGAGTGTTAAGCAGCCTTTCAAAGAGAGTAGAGAGCAGGTTCCTCAATCAAGAAATCAAATATGGTGTCCATGTGCCCTGATACCAATTGGCAACTGAATGAAGTCAGAAAAAAAGTTTTCCTGAAATAATGTATTGGGAAGCCTTGCAGTAAGGGGAGAATATGTCACATTTTTGAAAACAATAAACACCATTTGTCCTACAACAGCACACACAATAAATCAACACAAATTGAAATAACTGAATAGATGTCTTTTATTTCCATCTTAACCTCTCTTCACAAGTATCAGAGTACAAAGTTTACAATAAAAGATACATCTCAGATTTTAAGAAAACAACACCATCTAAAACTTCCAACCCTCTTGCTGCCAGGACTATACAAATCAACACAAGGTTTACAGGCCTAGAGCCAAAGTTCAGTAACTGAAAGTTACCTCTGTAGGAGATCAGTCCTTGTCATCCTGGCAGTGAAAGAGTTAAACTTAGCTGAAAATGAACTGACACAAACATGAGTGTGAAGCATGCATATCTATATTCTATGAGTAGGAAACTTACCTTACCTACTCTGAATCTGTCTTGCGCCATCATGTGGAATGTTTATGCATCCCATTTTATAACTGGTTTTGCAGCAAGCCCAGACAACACCTTGCTAGTGCTTAAAAAATATTTGTAATGTAATTGAAGAAAGCAATCTTCTGGTCAAAGGTTTCTTTTGCTCTATGCATGATATGACATTCAAGCTAGTTCTGATTTTTTTTATAAACCCTCAGGCAAAGCCATCTGTTTGGTGACCCTCTAGTCTTGACCTGTGAATCCTGAAAGTCACAACCCATAATTCACAAACTGTCTAAATGTGCCCACAGCAGCATAGAAATTAAACACTATCATAATATGGAGAGCACATGGGTCAGAAAGCACAGGTATGGCAGTGGCCAATGACAAATTTTTTTAACACTAATTAAATTAAAGATCTCTGTTCAAAACAAGTTACGCAACAAAACACATCTGCGTATTTGAGCGATAGCAAGAGGAAATTAGGGCCCATGCCCTTACTATTACGCTATTACCCTATGGCCTTGGCTTGTATAGAAGAGCATCCTCCTGACTTGGATAGCTATGATCATAAACACACAAAAAAACCCCTCTCAAATGGTCATACACAAGTATTCTCCAACATCAAAATATTGATGATAGTTAAAAAAAACAAAACAGCAAAATGACAGAAATGCAACTTTAGGTAGACAGGATCTCCTAAAGAATAGGGGAATAAACATGAAGAGAACCTTATTATTGGAAATTATACAAAAATTTCCTGAACAATGGCATCCCACCCCCATACCCCCCACAACAGATCAAAAAACAAAAAAAATCACTGCTTCTCCAGCCTGGTCAGTCCATCCAAACTCTTAACTTTCAATCAAGAATCATAATATGGCAATACACATTACATTACATCACATTATGAACACATCAAGTGAAATCGAAATGTGTGGAAAAAAAACAACAAAACCAAAACTGGGGAATACACACACAAAAAATAACCTCTGCAGTGTAGGAAATGGCATATATTCAAGACTGTTCAGTTCCAAGACCTCGCTTGATAAGAAGTGACCTGCAAATTTTGAAGCTATTCTTCAAGACACTCCACATTTTCCCCACGCTGTTACATGAAGCTCCATAATGATCCAAGAATGATGTGAAAAGTGTTATGTTTCATGTTTAGTCCTTAACATTTGTCTTTCTGTACGATATCAGGCATGCAGTAAGAGAATCTGAATTTGAAAACAAATATTTATTGTAGCTCAAAATGCTCAAAACCAGCAGAGCACAGCAACAAATAGTGGCCTATATGTTCTACAGCCAATTATGTTCTTGTGGTTGACAGATATCATACGCATGCAAACATAACCCAATTAAAAAGACATAACACATCAAGGCTTACAGTGATTCTTTTCGATTTGACCCATAAAACTAGGATAAAGAAAATAAAAAAGACAAAAACAACCCCAAAGAAACAACAGCAGAGTTCTGAAATCACCAGTCTGCTAGTCTTTGCTGCCACTTCTGGATCTGCGGTCATCATCCCCATCATCACCCCCACCTCTATCAATGTCTCTGTCATCCTTAGAATTATCACCATTGGCCTGCTGATCTGTGTGGTTCTCCTGCTGCCCTGGGCTTTTGGAACGGCTCCTAGATTTGGACCCTGATTTGGATCGACGTGGTGACTTTGAGCGTGACCTGGAAAAGATCAAAGAGGCAGGATTATTTTTTTTTACCCAAGCAAATATCATTTTGCATTACATAATAACATCCAAAGAATATTTCCATTAGACGAAGTTCCAGCGTCCATAAATAGTAAAGTAATATGAAGATGAAGCAGAGAAATACCTTTTCCTCTAACATTGTTCCTCAACTCTTTACACACACTTAATCGCCTGCCATCATCTACCCCTGAGTTTTACAGAATTGCCACGGTACCTTGCTAGTAAAATATTTTTGTTTATGTCTGTGATGGTTTTAATTAAGTTGTGCCCTTTGTACCATGACAGGGTATTAAGAGTAAAGCATGCTCAGCTATTAGTTAAAGGGTTAACTCAAAATGACAAAAACAAATTCAATTCTTCTATAAGGACAAAAATTCCCATAAAGACCTTCATGTTAGACCATGACTGCACAAGCGCTAATTGATATAAATTGCATTTAACTGTTGGCATTATCAAAATGCATATTTGTGAAGACATTCACAATCACATAAGTGAAACTTTCAAAACTTGATTTGACTAAAAACTGGGCAGAGCTTCAAAGGAGCTATCAGGGTCCAGAGACAACATCCCAATGAAAGTCTTCGCCTCTGGAAAAATTCCATATTTGCACGTTCTTAAATTTAATGGGACCATTATGTGCATTGTACTTTGAAACTCACTACTATTCAACTGAAAGAATCAATTTATTTTCATATGGTGGTAATTACGTCAATAACTATATCCAGAAATGTTACATAATCTACTGCACATGATATGATTTACTGGTTTGAGTACTCTTACTGCGAGTTTCACTAATGCATTCACTGTCATGACTGTCCTGATACAGGACACTTGGTTGAGAACTCACCTGGATTTGCTGTCTGAACCGCTCTTCTTCCTCTCCCTGGACCCACTTTTGGAACGAGCATCCTTCTTCCTATCAACAGAACCACCCCTTGAGTTTGGTGAACCACTGCCAGATCTGTCCCTCTTCCTTTCACCTGAACTGCCTCGGCTTCTCTTGCGGTCATCACGGGAGGAGCGGCTGCTTCTGCGGCGGTCATGAGACCGGCTGCGGCTTCTGCGTCGTCTCTCACGGGACTTGGACCTTGATCTTTAGGAAAAGAATCGTGTTGTCCTTTAATTCATTTTAGAACCATGTGAAAAGGGGCTTAAGAGCTGGTTAACATATAAGTGTGGTGCTCTGTCAAAGTAAAAGCCCTAATGATGCCAATGATTGAATTCTAATCAGAACATAGGGAACTTAGCAAATAAAACCAGAAGGAGATACCTCTGCAACTACGAAGAGACCAATGGTAAATAGGACAGACTTGGTGAACCCAAGCTCCAATGTAGATTAAAGAAACCACATCCAGTCAGATCATGTAGATATAAGCCACAAGAAGAGTGCAGAGTTTGCATACAGAAGCTCTGCAGTTCTTGTAGCTTCGCCAGAGATCTTGATGTGAGTGCTATCCTAGTCTTACAGACCTACACACCTTCTGTCATACACCTTTCTTAATGAGCTAGGGTGATCACGAGATTCTGGAGCTAATTTTTGGATCAGGACAGAGTGCTAACTTCCGATTTACCACGTTTCAATATAATGGAAGGGAGAAATTTTCAAATGGCGCTGAGACAGTCATTTTCAGAGATAATTTGTGAAATTGAGCAATACCAGTTCAGGGAAGAGAATAATTATAAGAGAACTGCTCTACTGCCACGCCTTAAGTTCTGAAACACTCGTATACTACCCGGCCTGGTCATGAATATTCCATGAGAAAGGTCTATGGGATTTATCATTTATCAGCCAAGCTTACTAAGAGACTATTAACTACAGCCCGCTCCTCTAAATTAGAATCCTTACAGTAATCAAATCAGTCCAAAACTGCAGCTAGACAATTACTTTCTCATGACTGCTAAAAATTCGTGGGTAGTTTTCTGTCCTAAAGTAACAGATCTTAAATACTTGTCATGCTTGTCACAGCCTAGCCTGACATCATTAGAAATGGCTCACAAACTTCAGAACCCTTAATCAAATACTCATTAGGTGTAGGGTGAGCAACTATTCAAAAATCCCTCCTCGGAAGCTGTGATGCTGAAACAATGTCGAGGTGAAACTCCTTGATAATGTAACATCAACAGCAAATTCATTGGCAAAGTCAAAGCGGTGAATTATTGTGAAACCACAGATAACAGATGACACTGAAAATATAGAGATAATCCTATAAAATGGATAATTGCTCACAAGTACACAAACCTAAACAAGAAAACAGACAAACATAAACTGAGAGAGAATAATTCTTAAAGTTGACTTTGCTTTGCTTTGTACCTCCGTCTGGGAGACTGTGATCGCCAACGACCACCTCCCCCTCCACGGCGTCCCCATCTCAGCTCTGGGCAGTCCCGCGCCCAATGCCCTGTGCGACGGCAGCGAAAACATTCATCATAGCTCTGTGAAGATGTTTCAGACCTCTTCTAAGTTAGGAAATCGGAAGACAAAGAGCAAAAAGCCACTAATAATGAGGTTGGTGTGTGAGATAGGTCATCTGTCATACTTCAAACAACAAATCATAGAAAGACAAAACAACAACTGCTTCAACAAAAACAACAAGCAGAGTGCACATTCTGGTTGATCAAGTTGACTGTGATCCTTGATGCAAGTTAATACTGTAATGCCACATTTTCATCAATGTCAGTCCGCCATGCAGCAGCCTCCAAATTACAAATATGTACTATTACCACCTTGTTTCATGATTTGCAGACTGACTATTCTGTTACAGTGACAGACTGTATAAAATTAGTGTATGTTGCTCACGCTTACTTGGGCTGCTAAATTTACTTTGTAAAGTCATATAATTTTATGTTCAAAAGCACACTCCCCTTACTTTTCCAAAAATACACTGTACATCATTTACAGTAAGGCTACCAAGGCACTCTTTGTTTGAAAGCTGTGACTGTGGACTAAGAATCCCTCTGAACAGTAATAAAACAAATAGAATATACAACACAGGTGATAAATAACATGGAGCTATATTCTACTACTTACCATTCGTCTGTCTCTTCCTCCCTTGGCCCATTCTACAATAATGCTCTGTCCATTTAACTCTCGTCCGTGTTCATATTTTACACAGTCCTGAGGGCAGGAGACATCAAAAGACAGTTTTGAAATGCAACACAATCAGCATTTAATAACTAATCAGCATTGTATCAATAATATATTACACACAATGATGGTCAGATGCTTGAGTCATATTACTATACCTACCATCCATACAGAAGACATAAAATCAGGAACAGATATATTACTCTGACTCAGCACCAAGATCCTCAGCTTTGGACCAACACAAAAAGTGGGGGACATAATGACAGAACATTCTGACACAAGATGTTCTTTAACTATGAGACATCTTCCAAATCATCACTGACTGAACACAATAGTAAGGAGCAAATAAGAGGTCCTCTGATCTCCATCTGAAAATGTTTTCAGCCATTCCAGAGGGACAAGAACATGTACTGCGCACTATAAGATCACTTTAGCTTAAAAGAGTTCAAAGTCAAAATGTCAGTAAGTTGTGAAGTTAACGTCAGGATCTGTTCCAAAGACAACTGAAAATGTTAGGTTATAAGTTTTTCAAACTTTGTACAAATGTAATACATGTACCTGGGAGACTGCATCACCTTATAATATCCTGTCTTCACAAGTTATTTCTCCTTTTGCTAAAGACCTGCCTGCTCTGTATTCTACACTATGCAAACTAATGTTACCAATCTACCAGCACATCTTCTAAAAAGATATCCTGCCAACAGAAGGAATTGTCCGACATCAGCGACTAAATATCCTTGGGACTGACAACACAATAAGCACCCTAAATTTCAAACCACAGGAGGCGAGAGCTGAGCTGAATAAACAAATGTACAGCTCCAAATTCTCCCCTAAAATAAAAGGTTTGGAATAAAAAATGAGAATGAGTCCTGGAAAGCTCCCGACTGCATCAGTATGAAGCCAATGACTATTAGAATTTAGATGGAAGGCCTTGAGAGCAAACATTACAATTGAAAACCTTACAGGTCCTGACAGCAGGAAAGTTAAGGCACATTCTGAAACGAACAACCTAGGCCATATCTCAAACACAGAAAGAAACATTTCTGAGTTTAATATGAAATGCCCAAACAGAGCAAACCATAAACATAGCCCCAGTGTAAAATCACTTTGACAGCTGACTGAAAGTGAAAGTGAAAAGCAAAGTTAGAAAGTCATTTGATGACCCAGTACGCCACACACTGGTGATTCACTGAAAGATTACCACAAATAATACGATGCACTGCTACAGTGACCGTCAGAATTGTTAGGGCCCCGTCTGCTTGCTATATCAGCAGTGGATGTGTTTTCTTTACAACCTAATACATTGGAACTGTTCATGCTAAAAACACACAAGTAAACTTTATGATGAAATTTGTGATTAAGGAACATAATTTGGATGTAGGATGCAAACAGAGAGACATATTTTCATGACACCTAGAGCATAGAGATGCCAATTCCAGATTAACAACTTTCTCAATAGATATGGGAAGCTTTCAGATATACTTTTCACCATCATACCAGGTCAACACCAAGGCAAAATAAATCAAATGTCCAAGACACTTTGTTTATAGTTATATATATATATCTGACTCTGAAACTGATAATATTCAAATTCTCAGGTCTATGAAACAGGCCAATTACAAGATGTCTACATCTGCTGCACTGAGAAGGCTCATACATTTCTGGAATGGTGGAAAGGGGCATAAAGCACCATACCATATGATTTCTAAGTGTAAGCACTCATGAACTGTGTTGACTACTGCAGCCAATAAACTTCACAACCTGACAAGAAACTATTAAATGGATCTCTACAATAGTTTCACTTACTTCCTCCTTTCCACAGATGAATTCTTTCACAGCTTCACATCAAACAAGTATATTTAAAAGACACCAAGGTCATAAAATATGTCACATAGTGACAGTTTAGCAATTGCCCAACAGAGTTCCAGTTCTTGAATGATCAAAATGTTTTTCTTTAAGATGATACAGAACATCAATTGGATGTTTCAAAATTCAAGCAATTTTCTAGACTACTAGTCGAAACACCTGCAAAGTAGAGGGGATATTTGTGGGAAGCAAACGACCAAACCACAACTACATAACTTCTCTTTTGGTATTTATTTTACTGAAATGCATCGTTACTGTAACAGTTCAGGTGGATTGGCATCTCTGAAGACACTAGTTTATAAACAATACAAAACACTTAAGAACCACACAATAAAAAACAAACATACTGGATGCACCAGGCTGCAAGTGGATCTGTTTTCTAGGTCACAGCCCAGCCCCAAAGGACATATAGCAAAGTAGGTCAAGGTCACTTAGGCTACCAATGGTATAGGCGGGCACGACCACCAGGGCCGCATGTCTGTGCTGTGAAGGCTCTTCCACCAAGGCGGGCTACACTGGGCATGGGGGTTACATTAGGTGCCTGGGTAGGTGCAGCACTGAGGTAAAACTCTGCAGCAAAGAGGCTGTTGACAGGTGCCATAGGGAAGTGTTGACCGTGCCAAGAGTGAGGCTGGGCAGCAGCAAAGTGAAGGCATATCTGATTACACTGTTCTCTTCTAACAGCCTACAACTCATTCAGCCCTCTGCATATGAATATTACATTAATTAAATGTTCACTCGCTAAATCTTGCAACTGGTATGAACATTTTTGTTTACTTAAAAAATGAGAAAAAAATTTAATGCGATAATGTCGCTCTCATGATCTAACCATGTTAGCAAATTAACGGTCCACTGATCAAATACTTGCTAGCTATACCTTCCCAGAATAAAGTAAAGCTCAAAAGTGAAGTGCTTAAAATGCCACTGACAGCAGCAAATTGATCTATTATGAAATCAGTTTGCCATTTTAAAAAATCCCATTTACTTTCATATTCATAAGCATTCTCTTTCTCTGATTTTAAAGATCTAGAAAACCCAATCTGGAGTTGGAAAAAAAAAAAAAATTCAGTCGACAGTCTGTCAGTCAAAGCGTGCACAGTGTAAGTTGACCAATCAATGAAGCTCTGGAAGTGACTGACTGGCAGAGACTCGGGACAGAGGCAGACCAGGCTAGGCTAGGCAAGGTGACCAAGGCTAGGATTAGCAGTAGGACCACTCTTGACTCAGATTTCCCCCCTACAGTGGCAATGGAGGGATGGGGTCGCAGCCTCGGAACAGTACTGGTGGCTAGGAAAGGCTTAACTGGACTGAGCGTGGCTAAGAGGGCTTACGGCTTGACAGCTTGACCGGATGAAAAAAACATACAACGGCAGAATCAGTCATAAGGCTAATGTTTCTTGGGTTCTGGATACACACAAAACATAACAAATGATTCTTGCTATGCCTGTTATCACACCTACACTTTATCCATTACTACATATATAATGTTGTTTAATCACTGATTATATCCTCAACTCAAGTTCCAATTTTTTTTCATGCACTCAACTCAAAGATACATACAAACTTGCTGTCAGCTTTCTGAAAACCTATTTTCAGTGCTTTTCAAAACCAAGATGCTTTCCATAATTATGCTTTCTTTCATACCATACCCCTGTGCAGACCCATCTTTATCAAGTGTTCTGAATCTGATTCACAGCCTTTCAAATTTGAGTTGGTGAGGCAGATTTAGACTGAAACACCAAATACCCCTACTAAACGAACATTTCAATGTTTGGCATACAGTGATTACTAAATACAATTGTAATATTATGTAAAAACAGAAAATGGACATTAATCTTTATGAATCATCTGACATACCAGTATTCTTAAAACTGACATAAATAACTTGTAAAAGCCTACAGTAATGTACCCTATAAAACTCAGCAATGCTTACCTCTGCATCCCGTCTGTCTTCATAATCAATGAAAGCATATGCTGAAATATTAAAAGCAAGATTTTTAACCAGGTTGTAAACCACTAAAAATAAAATGCACATCAGTGAAACTGAAAGCAACTTGTTCAACTTCTCACAGTCAGGATTGCCACAGAATGTTACATCTATTTTTCTCACCTTCTCCTTGATCATTCGTGGGAAACATATTTGACTTTTTGCTGCATGAAATTTATCCAGTGTTAAACAAGTGTTCACAGATCAACATCAATGGATGGGAAAATAGTTCAGACAAAATCATGAACCCAAATTAATTTTAAATGATTTTGTAAAAGTTTTCCCAAAACAGCTGGCCAGTTGCATTGATCATAAGCATTTTCCAGACCTGGCAGAGGCAAAGGCAATTTTGCATATTATTCCAAATCTATGGCAACCCTCTGCAGCAGTTATGGTTCCACAATAGAGTACACTGATTTAAGTTACCTCAACATTTATGCAAGCGCCTGTGAGTGTGAGCGAGCAAATGTGATGGCATCTCTACACTGCATAGTGCACTAATTGTTACAGAAAAGAACAGCAGTTAGTTTGTTGATATGCACTCTGCTTAGTGGTCATATTTAGGTCTTTGTTTACTTAAAATATTTCTTGAGAACGTTAGATCTCAGTTATGCTGCTGTTATCTGACAGTTCTTTAGGGTGTAGTTGGAAGATGTACTTGCCCCCTATTCACGGGACCTATTTTCATTTTCCTGGCAAGAGCGCTGCTGGTAGTATAAGCCAACATAATTCTAAATAATCTTAGGCCATTTTTCTCCAATACTGTGGAGAAAAATGTGCTGAGCCCTTTTAGAATACACCTTCACCATAACACAATTATAAGACAGCTAAAAGTAGTGGAAGACAGTAAGCAGAAAGAAAAACAGAAACAAGCAGGAAATGCACTCCATTCAGCCCTACTTGTCCCCATTCCCCTCTTTCCTCAACCTTTTCCAACAAGGCAAGCAAGTCTGAGAACCATTTGCAGGTTTCTATCTTCAGGGAAACCCATTTCCCACCCCTACCCCTCTTTTTCAGTATGAAAGTTTGTGAAAGTCAAGTTATTCAAAAATATATTAATGTGAAAATGCTTAAAATATGGAATCAAAACTTTCTAGGCCCTTGTGACAAAATTGCATTTTATAAATGACATCTAATGAAGTGCATCAGATTATTCAGATACAAATCTTAATTGGTTGATAAAGAATAACAGAAAATGCAGACATGACTTTTTTTTACCTCCCCACATAAATGAGAAATTTGCTCAATGAACATATCACTTTCACATGAGTGCTTAGTCAGCAGTTCAGAATATTTCTACTTGTTGTACAATTTTCTGGCTAATTTTGCAGCCCATTTTTGTTGTAAGGAGGTTCCTGTGTGCCACTTACCCATTTCTGTCCCTGAAAAAAGGTAGAAACAAAAGAAATGGTCAATATGTGCTGGCAAAATAGTTGTAATGATTCAATGAATTAACAACAAATTGTCATATCATCAAGCTAAAACGACTAAAGAGAGGAAATTTAAATCTTGTCTACACCTGATGATCAGGATCTATTTTATATATACTCCTGGCATCGGTTCTCGTGCAGGATATGTCATAAAGATGTGTTTATCCGGATATTGTGCCTGCGCATGTGTACGGTGTTGCTTGCAGTTTTGTGTGGTTTATGGTAGTATATGTTTTTCACTTTAATGAAAACTTGTTATTCCATAAATTTATGGACTTTTAAGGTAAGAAATTGATTTTTCCAATTATCAACCATTCAAAATGGGTGTTTTCACTAGTCTATTACTTTTCTTTATTTTTTGACTTTTCTTTCGATAATCCTGGTGAATTTTACCCAAGCGCGAGACTAGGTACCGTGGAAGCTACTGGTAAGGTCAGTAGGACAACAGAGCATTTGGTTGTGGTATTATTCTACCAGAGAGCAGTAGCACTCCTTGCTGTGGTTTTCTCATCCTTTGCAAATAAGTTTACACTTAGATTGTAGTTTGCAGCTGTTAATCAATATAAACAGTAAAAATTTGCTGTGTAACTCTGATAGTCATTTTTTATCTTTCTTTGGCCTATTTCACAATCATTCTGTAGTTCACTGCTCATGTAATAAAGTTGGCCTTCTCTAATGACAGCACCGATTCCATGACTTGTCTACGACTAAATGAACTGTATCATCAGTGCAGTCGTTAGAGATGATAGCCATAAGGTCACACTGTGATATTTTTATGTATGGATTAAGAATAAGAGACAAACATGTTTGTTTCTCTAAGCATTCTCATTGGTTGACTATATGACCTCGCCAGATGGCGCAAAACTTGATCTGAATAGTCCAATAGAATTTGCATAATAATCAAGTAATAGATTGGGTTATTTATGGTACATTGAGCACTTTGACGGTCCATGGCATAGTGCAACAATAATACAATACAGTCTACTTGATGGAACAGCCCAGACAGTGATCCCTCTCACTCTGCAGTCAAATGACGTCGACAAACAAAACTGGCTGTTATTGTCATTCATGTGGTCCTTGTTTTGACTCATAGACAGTTGAATGATCTTTTATGCAGCATTAAAGGTTTGGCACAATTCTGCGCGAATTTCGGTAATTTTAACTGCGAATCCTTATCTTCACGACTGATTCTCAATTTCAATGGGCAAACTAGACTTCTAGTTCTAGACTATTCTAGAGACTAAATAGACTATTAAACTTTTAAAAATATTATTCATCTAAACTGAACTTCAAAATTCTACAAAACTAAAATCTAGTCTAGTCTGACTAGCCTAAAATCTAGAAATCTACAATTCTAGACCCTAGCTAGACTACAGCATCTTCAATCTCTTCACTCTGCCTCAAAAAGAAACAATCAAAATGGCTTCCTCCTGTCCTGACCACCTCCCGTTGTGTTTGGTAAGTTTACAGATCATCTCTATCACCCATATCGAAGTAACTGATCTCTATAAGTAAATAACTCACCATATTTGATATCACATCGCAGTAATCGTCCATATGGCTCAAAGATCTCCTCTAGATCTCTAGTTCGGGTGCTTTTTGAGAGCCGCCCAACGTAGATCGACCCGTCCCGACGCGACATCTTTGCACAGAAAGGAAATGACGTAGTACTATTTTAACCATTTTTGCCAGATTTCTCCACGTAAAACTTGTACGAATCCTACCGGTTAGGCTCCCTCTTTCACTTGAAAGAAACATAGATGGTTACATGATTTTTCAGTGGTACACGTAACTTTTTAAAATGAGAGAACTAATTTTGTGTCGTTTCGTTTTGGAAACGTTTGATTATATTCTAAGAAAAGGCGTTCAACTCTGCAAGCAGTGTAGAGCAATCACTGTACCGGTATTTTGGATCTATAATATGGGCATAGTGCCCAATCTCATCATCATGGGACCCATAATTTTGCCGGTTATGGTAAGAGTCTAGTAACTCAGTCCTACTAACAACTGCTGGCTTTCTACTTCAAGCTATGGACTTCATAACTGGAACAGGGATACAGCTTGTCCGTACCTGCCGTGTCCGTCCTATCCCCACAAAATGAAAAAAAAACAACAAAACTTTGCTTTGAGGCTACACACAAAAATATGTATCTCTTCTTCTCCTAGTCTACCTCTCCCACATTTGGGTGCTCTCTGTCTTTTTTAGATTAGCACTCCCTTGGGGGTGTTAGATTGTTACTGCCTTGGAACCAGTTTGTTGATGCTTAGGTATAGAAACTATAGGTTGCTAACATATGGTAACCAGAAGAAGATGTTGCTCAGGAGTTGCTCATGTTGGTGGACAAAGAAATTATTACTTGTCCCAACCCATCCCACCCCTAAAAAGAACCTCTGTTGTATTTGTCTTTTTTTTTTTCATCTTCTTTTCCTCGAAACAAACTATGATTTTGTGCATTAACGATGGGATCTCTTATCTTCCTTGGATTTACATTAGTGCATCGGTGCTGAATGCACCTTTAGTAACGTTCAACATGCAAAGTTAATGTAAATCTTACGATGGTAAGAGAATCTATTGTATAAAAACTCATCCCTGATGTTCTTCGTGTATGAGAAGTATCTGTGGGTCTCAGATTAGGACAACCACTCGGGGAGGGGAGGGGGCAGGGGGGTGAGCGACAATAAATATTCCGCCAAAAACCAACCTAACCATAATCATACTTTTGGCAGACCCGAAAGCAGTTTAGGGGAACAATAAATATACCGCCAAAAACAAACCTAAACTTTTACTTTTGGCAAATCATGGAAGTAGGGGCGTGATATGTGGGACGGTGAGAAATGACTGAGTTGAACCAGTGCCGGGAAATTTCTGGAGTGGCGTCCTTTACTGTTCTGAACAACGAGACGAAGAAGGGAGTAGTAAGCATAGACTATAAACTTCAAAATCGATAGCCCCAGGGAGGGCAACGTCCTTTTCTAGTGAATATCGTTTGAAGGTTCAGCAAACTGTTGTCAAGAGAGCCAACTCCTTTCTTCGCCTCACCAAGAACTGCATTTTGTTCGGCCTGTGCGGGATCCCCTACTGCTACCGGAGTTCACTGGCATGGAGGGAGTCACTCCACCTCGTCTACACCCTCCCTATCTTTCCACCGGTCTACATATAAACCACCAAAAAGCAACCCTGCCATTTTGTCAAGTCGTGAACTAGTATGCTTTATAGTCTTTGATAAAAGTCCTAGTGCTTGTTTATTATCACGGCCCATTTTTTTGTTTATTTGTTTTTGTTTTATTTTGACGTGATGCTTTCGACTGCTTCAGTTTCAGAGGGAGTGTTTCATGTCAGTCTACCCAGTTCAAATTCGAGTGAAAAGTATTAGTAGGCCGAGGCCCAGACCTGGTGAAAGATTAGGAAATGCTAATGCTCTTAACAAAGATAACTGATATCAGTGGCGTTATTATGATCTCTACTGAGAAAACAAGATGGCCTATGCCTTTCCAAAGGCATCAGGCTAAAATATTTTGAACAAAGATGCATGTTGCCTGATAATGATATAATAACCCACCGACGCCCGCTAAAACCTTCTGACATTCTTCTTTTCAACTCATCAAGATAGAAAAAAAAAAAACCCTTGATTTCAGTTGTCAGCAATACCATTTGACTTTTACCAGATTTTTTTTTTTTACATCAGTAGCATTTTCGGCTTAGGTTGCAGTGTTTTGTCCAAGCCGCCAGTGAGTAAATGAGAGATTGAGTAAATAAAAATCTTGATCACGGATTTGTTTCGTAAATAGGTTAATTTGATTCGCATACTGAGCATGATATGCCTCTAGTCTACGTAATCAAAATATACATCTGAACATGTAAAACGAAATAAATTGACTGTACTTTTGCGTCTTGTAGGTTTAGATACAATGCGTTGTATCTTTTTGTACAGTGTATTATTTAGACTGTGCGAAAATCTGATTACAGCCTGGTATTTCTTTACACGCCTTTTTAAAATCTTTTTCTTTGTGTTTTGAGAGGGTGGGGCGGGGTGGGGGTGTCAGTTTCTTTGTGAGTACAGGGCATTTCAGACATTGTGCCTCATTAATTATGTACCATAATCATTGTCCAAAAAAATACAGTGATATGAAATTATAAATTCAATATTATATGCCTCCACTAGATGAGCTTGATGCTAGCAGCTCAAGCAGGTGGCGTAAACGGTAAGTTGTAAACAATCTGCCATTGCCCTTGGCCAGTCTGTCAAGCGGACTGTAGTTGGGTGACAGAGAGTGACTCACTGATGCTAATGAAAATATAGCATTACAAGATTTAAGGCCAACGATCCCAGTCTGTTTGATTGACCAGAACAGGCACTCTGCTCATTGTTGTTGTTGTGGTTGTTGTTGTTGTTGTTTTTGTTATTGTTGTTGTTATTGTTGTTGTTGTTGTTCTTCTTCTTATTATTATTTTTCTTGTTTGTCTTTCTATGATTTGTTGCCTGACGCATGACATGTCTCGCACAACAACACATATCAACAACATACAGACAGACAGACAGACAGACTGACAGCAGTCAGACGGACGGACGGACTGACAGACAGGCAAACAGACAGACAAACAGACAGAAAGAGATGTGAAATGTCTACTAATCAAAATATAAACTTTATTGCAAACTTTAAAACACTTTTATATATAAACACCACCACAACAGATAACGGTTCAGAAGATAGATAAGCATTTCCAAACTGAAAAAAACAGAACACTTTCATGCCAAATTTTTGAACTTATGAAATGTAAACACAGACATAATCTTGATTTCATGGGAAAGCATCATGAATAGATGATTAGAGATGCACATGAATTAACAAATTTAGATCTTAAGAAAGTGGAATCATGTACACTTGGATGGTTGTTGTTGCTGTTGTTGTTGTTATTGTTGTTGTTGTTGTTGTTGTTGTTGTTGCCGTCGTCGTTGTTATTGTTGTTATTGTGGTGGTTGTAGTGGTGATGATAATGTTGTTGTTGTTGTTGTTGTTGTTGTTGTTGTTGTTGTTGTTGTTGGACAGGCTGTCTGACAAGGTGTCAAATCTGAGAGCTCTTAAGTGATTTTCAGTTAACATCACAGTGTTTTCCCTACTGGGCTATAAATCAGAGACACACTTCTTTCATCATCATCAATCCTAATCATCGTCAATATCATTGTCATTTAAAACTGAGAAAAATTAAAAGCTCAACCTTAATGCAAGGAATTTATTAAAAATCCAATAAAGAATTAAGACCGAAAATTACATCTAAACGTTTCGGCTCTAAGGCCTTTATCAATATCATTGTCATAATCATCTCCGTGCAGCCACGATCATTATCACCAAAATGACCATCATCCTCACCAGTCCACCACCAGTACAGCAATAGCTCTAAGAATTCAACATAAATGAAATGATTCTTGTAAGCTGCATAAGTTTGATTTCCAGTGCGCTTATCGTACAATTTCTTTATCAAAAATAATATTTATATCTATGTCTGTCTACCTACCAACCTACCTACTTATTTACCTACATACCTAACTAGCTAGCAAGCTATCTATCTACCTAACCACCCACCTGTCTACCTACCTACATATCTATCTAACAACCTACCGACCTACCTACATACTTACCTATCTATCTACCTACCTATTATATCTATCAACCTACCTACCTACCTACCTACTAGCCACCCACCCACCCATCTACCTACCTACCTACCAACTTATCTGTCTGTCTGTCTGTCTGTCTGTCTGTCTGTCTGTCTGTCTGTATGTATGTATGAATGTACGTACGTATGTATGTATGTATGTACGTATGTATGTATGTATGTATGTATGTATGTATGTATGTATGTATGTACTGTTGTATGTATCAAGTGGTAAGGCACACATTGATGATTGCCACTAATGGGGAGGAAAGGGAGCCCCAATTTGATATTACATGAAAATGTCACCAGGAATTATATCAATTTAATAAGAAAGATCAATTTTGAGAAGTTAGACCGAAAAACCTAACACTAAAAAATTCCGTGACAAAACTGGGAATCGAACTCAGGCGCTCTCAGCTTGCAAGTCGACTGTACTCCTACTACACCACAGGAATGCTACCCTCACAATGTCACAGCAATTAAATATCTACTGGCTGAATCTTAACTTCCATGTGTGAGCCTAGAGTTCACCCGTGACCCTGATATACTTTCCAACTGCTCACATTACACTCGGTCAAAAACAAAGATCGCTTTAAAGATGTCCACTATCTATCCAAGATATTATTAAGTGTTCCAATTAGTTTACGAACGTGTAGGAAGCAAAATTTGGCATTATTCTAGGATTTATATAAATATAAGAACCTTGAATATATAAAGCTGAATCGTCTACAGACATCTAGGTAATATCATAATCATCATCAATGCAATCATCAACATCCATCAGTGATATTTTCGTAGCTTAACAACAACAACAACAACAAAAAAGTTTGTTTCACTACCATGTTAAAATGACACTGTTTTCAGACAATGGATAAAACTGTAAACTGAGTAACGGAGTATTGGTTCAAAATCGAATCCAAACGTTCATTGCGTCTAAGATAAACATTTTCAGAGCAAACGCACACAAAAGAAAGCATCAAAGCGTGGAAGCAATATCATATTATTAAGCTGAAAGTAGCGATGCACGCGCTTCAAATCAAGATTCGAATCCACCAAATCCTCTAGCCCTGAGTTAAAATCCGGATTGGAATCCTAGAATTGGTCTGGACTGGATTTTTTTTTTAAATTCAGAAGAAATAAAAGAATGAAAAAACAAACAGGTATAGTCAAGTTGGAGAGAAAGACATCTGGCACGCAAACGATTGCATCATGTTGCCAGGTGGCCATTTTACAGCTAAACAGTTTTTTTTTTGTTTGTCTCAAGTCTCCCCGAAAGCTCACTAGATCAATTCTCTCCGATTTTGATTACCGTGTCAAAATGGCCAGTCTTTGTCCCACACATTACTTTACTTTGGCCTGAACGGTGTTTTCGTGTGCATTTTTTTGTTTGTTTACAAGGATATCGTCCGCCTTCACATCGTACCGGCCAAGTTCATATTAATAATATCACGTATAGTCAGCCTGGCTGGTTATATGCGAAGACAGTCGATATGCAAATGATTCAAGTACATGTATATGCAGGATCTTCTAAACCTCTGCAAATCAGAAAAATTAGATATGTCATGTTTACAATTCCGCACAAAATTTCCATGGACTTTTTAAGTCTTCCAATGCGCTGAAAATCGGGAACATAATCTGATCTAAGCTTCAAGCCTAGAACATAATATTAAGCTGGACTAAACGATTAGTGAAAATAGGATCCAAGAGGAGTTCAAAAATGCTTACATAGCCAATAATAGAGTGAAGAGTCACAAAATCATCAATAAGTCTGTAACGATAATAGATACAACGAATGGAAGGTGTGCAAGATGAGAAAGGGGCGTTATGAGTTTAAGAACGGACCCATTTGTTCCTTAATGTGGTATCAAGGGTGGGCTGGACCCTATTAGAAAATCATTGTCTTAATCATATATAGACCAAATTGTCACAGATAATCCAGTAACGTGGATTAGTAATAATCTTAATAATAATAATAATAACAATAAACTTATGAATTGTCAGAACAGATATATAAAAAAAATACTAAATTCAGAGATAAAAGAGTTCATATGGAGCAAATTTTCGACCTTAAAAGGTCTCCCTCAGGCACATTATTTATTCTAAGCTAGACACATTGCATTGGTAACTCTACTTATAGATAGGAATGAAGGGGAAAAAAAAGAAGAAGTAAATGAAGTTTAATAATCATCACCATCATCATCATCATCATCATCATCATAAGTTGGAGTTTTGAAAGTGATTTCAGGCACATGCCTGAATTCGTAATATCCCTCGAGACGCCAGCAATAGGCGTTGTAAAATCTTCCTCTGTCAGTGATGGACTCTTGAACGAAGTTCTTAACCAGCTCTCTATCCCCCTGTTTGGAACTATCCTTTAGTTTCTGTATCACAGACTGTATTCCAGGGTTGGATCCTTTAATCTTTAGAAAGTCCTCTTGCAGAAGGATTTTGCCTTTAGGGAAGACGAGGCACGAAAACTTTCCTGCAAAGAAATAAACAAGTTAGGGGACTGAACGAACGTTTTAGCAACAATCGAGGATCTTGGAGACGGTGTGGTATTACGGTAACGGAACCACCAAATGGACCAGACAACAACAGAAACAGCAACGACAGCAGCTACCTCATTAGAGGGGATCAGTCTAAGAATGGCTAAGCATTAAGACTCTCAAACTCAATTCATTTTACGGTCATTGTCTCCCTTGTCTGCTCCACATTCCTCCACCTGAACCAGCTAAGCCAGTACCTGGCACACATGGACCAGGAAGCAAATATTAATGAATACCACAGAGAGGACATAAGCAAATGTTTGAGAGTCTGCCACTAAAGGTGCATTCAGCACCGATTAATTTATTGGGTAGATTCTCAAATGCCAAGGAGTGGTTACTTGGAGAGGGNGGGGGGGGGGGGGTTGGAGAGAGGTGCAGAGGCTCGTATAATGACGATAATCAGTAGCTGGAGGGGCATCTAGGGTGGGGATGCAAGGTGGAGCGTTTACTGTACATTTATAGAGGCACAAGTCACAAGTCCAAGTTTATTTAAAAAAAAAAAAATCACTTTTATTTACCCAGTGGGAAAATTAGTTTACAGTGCCATACAGTACAATACATCTCATTCATAATACAAACGCATACAACATACACATTATACATGTAAATACATAACATTACGAATGAAACACATAACAAAGTCATTGCTGGGTTGCCCGCGGTGCATCAGCTCTAAAGCCAGGTGTTCATTTACACCGGAGTCAAAAGGGGAAAAGGAAGTGAAGTGTCTTTCTCAAGGATACTACAATGTAAATCAATCTAACCAAGAATCGAATACACAAATCTTAGACTTCACAGTCTTCAGTTTCTGAGTAAGACTCCATAAACGACACGGCCAAGCCAGCTGCCTCCCTCAGGTGTATCCCTCATCTACGCCACTCTGAAAGTTTTGTTGATGTTGTTGTTGTTGTTGTTAATTATTATTACTCAAAGATCATTATCCAAATAAAAATAGTGGGATATACAGTCTTTCAATATAAAACTCCAGCACTATACAATGCAGTGCATGTAATAGTTGTTCACCTTTGTAGTGTCGCACTTGGCTGACAACGTCAGTTGACACATCTTGTGCAGGTACATTTCCCCACTCAAATTCAGTCTCTAGTTTCTTGGTATTCTCAACTTTCCCCGTCGGTTCACTCGGGTCTATCATTAGGTTTGATCCCAGAGCCCCCTGGAGAAAACCTGGATGTTCAGGTAGAGGAAGTGACACGGCCTTGCCTATATCTGGCGCAGAAGACAACAAAAAAACAAAAACCGGGATACATGATACTGTATGTAGGTCTAGTGCAAGTCGGACTAAAGATGGAATTGATTCTTTTCGAGTTGATGCACTCAGTGTTTATAATATGCATAGTTTTATATATATCTTTATACATACACATACACACACACACACACACACACACACACACACACACACACACACTCACTCACACACACACACACACACTATCTCTGGCTAACACACATATACTTTCACTAGCCTAGCTACATCTAGATCTGAATATTACATATAAACAAAGCAGATTTCTTACCGGCACATCGACCTTTTGTGATGACCAATTTGCTGAAAGTGTGCACATTCTGGGTTGCCCTCAGTGTCATGTTTGGAGACGCATTCAAATCCCCTTCAACATTCACCTAAATAGAGCCGAGGAGTACAGTGAACTTTTTGATAAAGTCACAAAGTATAGTTAAGCACTGAGTTAAATACAGTATATTGGTAATCTCAGATTCATAGATTATATGGACGCTACGCCCCTGAAGTCATTATCAGTATCACTACTTTTATTTCTGTCTTGACGTAAACTTCTGAGGAACTAGCAACACTTATAAAGTTGCAAAACATTTCGATGTAAAATGAAGTAACTTTTTTATCAATTAAAAAACAAAATCCAATACTGAATATCTTATTATTTTCAAAGTAACGTTCTGTTATATTAGTTTATAGTGTTGTTGTTGTTGTTCTTCTTCTTCTTTTTCTTCTTCTTCTTCTTATCGTTGTTGCTGTTGCCATCAGGGGTGTAGCGAGCGTGATATTTTTATTGGTAATCTAGCACTTACATCCAACCAGCTGTCTGACTGGGGTTAAAATTTCGCAAAAAGACAAGACATTACTATGAGCAGCCTTGGTACTGATATACACACATATTATAATTTGTCATTAACCTACCTACATACATTAGAGCGAGAGGAACGACTGTTCAATGGATGCCGTTCTTTTTTTAGGTGCTCATTGTTCCAGCTCATACAGAAGCAAAGTACAAACTTTTCAAATAGAAAATCAGTCAGTTTTGACCTAAAGTCTGTTGGAACCAAACAAGAGTCAAAGAGCCAATCAGTAATTTGGGAGCTAAATGAATTTTTTTTAAAAGCCAAAAATCTGGTATTTGACTCTGAAAGTGTCAATCTGGCAACCCTGGGAAAAATCCGGGAAGCCGTTCACGGAAAGGATCTTGTCACTCATAAAAAAACTCGTGAAATTTTGTAACAGCCATATCTCGGCTATTTGTGCACCAACCAGCCCGAAATTTTGCATACACCTTCCTTTTGGTCTGAAGGTGTTTCTTTTGATAATTTCTTCACCTTAAACGGTCCGCAAGTATTATTTTGATAATTATGTAAATTTTCTTTGTTTCGTGAATACTGTCCCACTTGGTTGTTTTTAAATGGACCATACGTCATTGGTTTTTGCGGTTCGCTTCTGAAATGTTTACTTCCGGACCCCGAAGTTGAAACCGAGCATTTGTATCATGTTTGTATCAGATGCCGGGTCGAGAATATGTACATAGCAGAGTCGATCACCAGATCATGACTTCACTACTGTTGTGGTGTCTGCAGCCAAATTGGTGTTTGGGGGCCAAATTCCTCAGATATGGCGGGTTTTTAGAGAGGGCGGCGGCGTTGAGAAAACTCATTAATTTTTAGCGGTTTTTTTTTTTGTGTGTGTGTTTTCCAGCATAACCGTTATGTTTACACACAATGACGTGTGTGAGCACAATAATTACAAAAAGAAGAGCGGTGTTAATGTTGTAGATGTAGTTTAGTCGTAAGAATAAGAATAGCTTGCAGGGTATTCACTGAATATCCAAAACTTTAAACAGGGGATAGGTAATCGAATTCATGTACGTCTAATCCTACCGCATTCTGAGTGTACCTAATGATGGTGAAAGCGAATTAAAACTAAATGATAAGTCGATACAGGCATGACAAGATTTGTCTGTAACATTGGCCTTTTAGCTTAGCATTAACCTCTTGCCTCACAGTCTGATACTATACATGAATCAATGGGAAAAGTATAAGCTAGTTCGGCTGGATTCGAATATTCTTGCTTTTCACATTGCAATCGTATCATCCAGTCCTTCAGTTGAGCTAGATCTAGAACACATCGTTACTGAGAGCATCTGTTACAGTGAAAATCAATGTGTAAGCACACACGCTAATGACACGTGCTTGTGTCTATGTAGACATCTGATTTGCTGGAAATATTCAGGAAAAGATTAGCAGCTGAAAAACAGGTTGTAAAGGTACCTCTCCATGCAGTGTACATAGGTGCATGGAGAGGTAGGTGCACGCAAACGCAGATTTACATCCTACATATATGTGCATGTTCAAAATTTAGACCTCCAACATAAAATAGCTCCTTGACAAAAGCGCAGTCGAGGTAAGTCGAATAAAATACTCCCATCTCCGCGCCCCCCCCCC
>JAWQUT010000220.1:1102282-1118324 GCA_033807755.1 Ellobium chinense
TGTTGTTGTTGTTGTTGTTGTTGTTGTTGTTGTTGTTGTTGTTGTTGTTGTTGTTGTTGTTGTTGATGATGATGATGATGATGATGATGATGATGGGGGTGGTGGTGGTGGTGGTGGTGGTGGTGCATGGTAAACGAATATTAATTTCAAAATAATCAAAATCAAATTACACAGTTTCTGTTTTCAAATGCACTGTTGAGTCAGAAAGTTATCTCCACCGCCTGTATTTCAAAATAAATATTGATGTACGTGTACTCTGACAGAAACAGGTACTAGATCTATGCATGCTATGTTGAATCCATACTATTATTGATCCTGGAGTCGTACAGCTGCATTTATTTTGTTACGTTTGCATACGAATTCTATTTGGACCTATTAGGAAATTAAAATGATCAAACTTATGTACCTTACTGTCATAGAAATATCATTGGCATGACTCAGATATGCAGTTATGTAAATCTAACTAAGAATCAGCAGTCCCGTTAGTGAAGGTGTCATATGAGTTATGAAAAGTAAAGTACCCAGGCCATTACTTGAGACGGTCTTTGGCACAAATAGACCAAGCTCTTCTGAGTTAGGTAAGTAAAGTTATGTAATGAAGTCTTATCTCCCGGCAATGTCTTCTCAAGTCTAACAAGTTTAATTGAACTGAAACCCAGATCACAACTGTGGTAGGCCTACCTGGGCGAACATTAGAGTATACATTCATTCGTAAGGAACAGCACACAATAATCATAAGGATCTACATACAGAACTCACCTACATAACAACTAAATAATGAACATTCACAACTTTGGCCTCGTTCGCAATCACTTTCCTTCTTCACACATCCAGCAATGCATCATTTACAGTCCATATGTCTTTTCTGTGTGAGCAGGGGCATAGCGAGGGTGATTTTTTTTTTTTTTTGTAATCTGGCATTTATATTAGGGTTTTGTTTCTTTTNTATTAGGATTATTTTGGTGGGGGTTGGTGAGAAAGCCGCATAATGGGGAAATGTTGCATATTACATTTGTTGCTTCTTTTTGGTTGCGTTAGATATTTCAGATATTTCTCTTCTCAAGTAGAACATAAACATCGACTGCTGCCGTCTGCAACCATCAATGCACATATTTTATTTTTTTTTAAATCGCCATGTCTTTGTCAGGACCGGTATTTTCAAGTTATTTATAATACTGTAAACTCCCAACGTAATAGATTAAAGTTATCATAAAGCGCGATGACAACAACATTAAGCAACGATGACATTAGTCAAACACACTACAGAGAGACACTTTCAATTTACATAGTCATTTTTTAAAAGCTGAAATATTAAAATCTCCTTCCTTTTGCTCCATTCAAAAGAAGCAGTGAGTAGATCAGCGATCTTAGAAATTGATTTCAATGAAACAAAGCAAATTAAAGCTGTATATATACTCTGCAATGTTCGAATGTTTTCGCTGCCTTCCAGGGTTGCCATGCTTTTCCTTTTTTTTTTTTCGAGGCGGAACCTAATCGTATACAAAACAAACAAAAAAAAACTGTCTGGAAGGGCCGACTGGTGTCAAGATTTGACACAACACAAGAAACTCCCTGGATTCGTGTTCATTGGGCAAGTATGACAGAATCTCGATGAAATTTCAAATAGTTTGAGAGCAGTATAAGTACTTTTTGTGAAAGAAATTAATCAGTTTGACTTAACTCCGTTGGAACTAACAAAGAACCAGTCAGTCATTTATTTGGAAGTCAATGGTTTTTTGAAAGTCAAAACTTTAGTATTTGGCTTCCAAAGAGCCAAATCTGGCAACCCTTATACTTAGGGCACTCGCCTCTCGTGAAATGCGAGCACAGGATCTTGGGTAAAAAGAAACAATAAAAGACCATCAGACTAGGGGTAAGGAATTTTTTTCTCTCAGAATCTTCGCCAGCTTTCTCAAAAGTTTCTCTCATAAATTATTGTCTTTGTATGCTTTGCACTGTGGCTATAGGCGCAATGAGTCGGTGAGACAAAGTGTGTAGGCTTCCAGATTATCGGCGAGGAAAACTAGCTAACGGTGGCAAAATCGTATTGCCACGCTTTGGAAATGGCTCGTAGGTGAAATAGGACGAAGGATGACGACTGAACATTTAAATAACATTGAAGATTAATTAAATTGTATTAGACAATTAGATAACATATTGGTAATCTCAGATACATAGATTTCACGGACGCTACGCCACTGGCTTCGAGCAACATGTTTAGAGCGCTCAGTTTCTCAAATCCTCAAAAAAGTGACTTAGACAAGTGTGGAATGAGCGTGACGATAATATAATCTTCAAGACTTTTCAGTTTTTTTTATTAACGATGAAATCTCGAACTATCGGAATATGCACAAACTTTGCATGTTGAACCCAACTAAGGGTGCATTCAGCACCAATGCCCTTATGTAATTCTTACATTCTTACGCTGATAAGAGAGCCCAACGTTAATGCGTAAATTCTCGATTATTTCGGCATTCTTTAATACGCTTGTAAATCGTTCAGACTAACTACTTACGGTGGTCGTGGATCGAGAAAATGTTCTCGTATTTGCTCCCAATATGTTTTTTTCTCTTTCCAATCGCAGTCTTTGGCCTTTAGTTTCACACCTCTGAAATCAGGATCCAGCATTCCTAGAAAAGGTAAAGGTAAAACTTTAAATAAGTACATGTGAGAGCATTTCCCAACCCGTCTCTTACCTTCAAGACAGCAAACAAGGCCAGTATTTTTGTTTTGTTTTGTGGCAACTTTTCATCCATTCTAAGAATTGTGACAACGGCAAAACATGTTAGCTCATTAAATCATTTCGAAACAATGCTTTGAAGATGTTGAACTGGAGGACGCACTGGAAGAGGCCGCCATTTGTAATATTGTAAGTCTTATTTCGTCAGTTAGTTCTGTCATTTAAAATCATGAATCCACAGCCCAAAGAACAATTATTCTCTCGTGATTAGTCTTGTAATTAATAAAATTCATTTCGTCTTAGATTTCCAGCTCCATTTTTGCTTATCAACAGTATCTACATAAAAAAAAAGTAATACATTTTACCCATTATAAAAGAGACGAACAGGACTGTCTAAGCAATAACTGTGTGCGCTGGCTAAAGGATTCAGCGAGGTGTTAACACGCGAGTGGGCCGGGTTCGATGTCAACTCAGTCACCATAATAAGTTTGATTATGTGTTGGCTACGAGGCACGCTCGAGAATCTTGCAAATATCACCCACTCTGCCACTTCACCTTAAATACCAGGCTACATTAAGGCACTTCAGATACCTTCATCATTAATTCCATCACTACCTACCATCGTTATCACAGTCTACCCACTTATATGAATCATCTGACTTTGTTGTTATCATATCGTTATGATCTATTATACAATTGGCAACTTGGAAACACATGTGTCCCTTTTCCCGACGAAGTATCACAGCTACAGACTTCAAGTTTAGTGTGAGGGTACAAAAAGATTTCTCTGTCATCATGACGGTCTTCAATAGTTGCCCTTCACAGTCGCCGAATTAAAAAAAAACAAAAACATTTTACACAAAAATTCCGGTCCCTCTAAGGCCTTTGGTAATCCCAGTCCCGAAACGAAACAAAATCGGATGACGGCACCAAAATTTGCGTACGCGGAAGTATCACAAGGGGGAACTACTCTGGTGTTATATGCCTTGGGGGTAGAAGCGCGGGATGGGCCGGGAGAAAAGGGAGGAGATGGAGCGACACAACATAAAAATGTTCAGTAGACATTTGGTGTCGCTCTCTCCCCCTCCTTTCCCGGCAGGATTAGGTTCCTCATCTAGTCTGTAAATAATTCGTACAAACTGCACATGAAACGCATATAATTTATATATAGCCAATAGAAAATGTCAAATTTTCCCGCCATGAACACCCACAACACAAAGGGCATACCGTGAGTATCTCCTTCCTCTACATAGCTATTGCATTATTGCTATCGTCATTATCATCATCATCATCATCATCATCCCATCTTCACCATCATCATCATAAGATAAGCTAAAATTTTAAAACACTACTGACCCTAAAGGGTAAAACATCTTAACATTTCGGCAAAAAATTTCTTCAGTAAAGATAAAATGAATAAACGAAATCCTAGTGAACACAGCCATATAAAGAAAAAGAAACGCTTAAAAAGATATATAGGAGGTGAACTAGAAACCAGGTTTAGGTTAAAATTAGAGCGGAGGTCTTAAAACAACTGGTAATGATTTGAGTGAAGGGGAGATCACAAGGAAGAAAAAAAAAAGTGTGCGGGTTCACCGGAGGAAGTAAAGAAAACCATACCACAAGTGGAGGGAGGAGGTAGAAGTTCAATGTTCAATATTTATGAGGCAGTGAAAGACATTTTAAGAGTGCCTGTGAGCCGAGTCTGTAGACAAATAAATACTATGTAACATTCTATGCTCCCCAGGGTGGGAGGAGGGAGGGCTGAGAAAGTTCCAGAATAACGTGGCCTGATGGGGTAACAGCATAAAACTGCCAACGAATCATCATCATCATCATCACTGTAAAAGGATCGAAATTTTTAAAACACTACTTCAATCTGTTATTATCATTTTTAATGAAAACTTTTTAGAGCTAAATTGGAAAACAGTCTAAACGTTTGGGCAAAAGCCTTCTTCAGTAGAAATAAATCAGTCAATCATCATCATCATCATCATCATCAGTTGACACAAAGATTTAAAAACTCAAACAATACCCCGTCAAATCCAGTGAGGTTAAGAATTCAGAAACTGTATTTAAATACTTAAAATCATCATCATCAATCATCACCACCATCATCATCATCATCATCATTATCATTTTCTAAATTATGGGCGTAGCGTCCATGTAATCTATGAATCTGAGATTACCAGCGTGTTTTTTATTTGTCAAATACATTTTAGCTGTATTAATCTTCAATGTTTTCTGAAAATTTCAAATATCACCTTCGTCCAGTTTCACCAGTGAGCCTTTTACAAACATTCAGCAATAGCTAGTTTTCTTCGCCCGATAGTTTGAAAGCCTATACATTGTCGCACAGATTTAGCGCTCCCATATCCACTGTGCAATGCAGCTAAAGTCAGTGTAGAGAGCAGAACTTTTTTAAAAAGTGGCCATTAATCTGCGAGAAAAATTTGCTTTTCCGTTATTCTGACAATGTTTTCTTGTTTCTCTTTAGGCAAGATCTTTTCTGTGCACTACTTCTCAAACGTTTGTTTCTTTCGGAATACAGGCTAGTAATCTGGACCGTAACAAAGTTGTCAGTTTTGGCTCTTTGGAAGCCGAATACCAAATTTTTAACTTTAAAAGCCATTGATTCCCAACTAACCGATTGACCCTTTGCTTTTTTGTTAGTTCCAAAGGAGTAAAGTCAAAACAAATTAATTTTTTTCACAAAAAGTACTCAATCCTCTAGTGCCCACTGGTCCATATTTGGCAACCCAACTTCAAGGGTCCAGTATGGAGTGGTCCAAATATGGCACGGATGTTTCAGTGCCAGGAGGTCCAAATTTGACCCCACATTTTTCACCTACTAAATTTTGACATTGTTCACTGTCAATGTTTTATAATATGTATTTTGGGGGGCATTTGGAGTGTGTATGTGAATTTTCAGAATTTTCCTACCAGTATTTCTATGCCTGGGCACTAGAGGGTTAAACTATTCTCAGTCTGTTTGGTATTTCAATTGCTCGAGCCTCTGTCCAGTTGCTCGACTAACACAAACCAAAGATCGATCCCGAAAGTGTTTCCATTTAACCATCATTCTTCATAAGTAAAAAGACTTAACGATAGCTATAACACCTACTTATATCTAGTGCATAGACAGTTCGAAGTAAATTTTTTTTGTGTTATGTCTAATATTGACCCCAAACGGCCCATTCAGAAATGGTTTGGCTTTTTTTTTTTCGTTTGACTCTTTTTCGTGTCTGTTTTGGCTCCAGCCGGGAAAAAAACAGGCCTGGCAGCTGCTGCTCTGGACAATACTGAAAACATTTGAACATAGCACAGCTCGTCACATACAGTTTTAATTTTCTTGGTTTGATGGGAATTACCAACTTTCTCACTGCTTCTTTTAGATGGAACAAGAGGAAGAAGATCTTAATACTTCCTTTCTTTCTTCATTTTTATATAAATTAAAAGTGTCTCTCGTAATGTATTTGACTGGTGTTATCTTTGCTTAATGTTGTTGTCATTGAGATCATTTCACATTGGCAGTTTACCATATTATGAGGAACGTGAAAATGCCGGTGCTGACAGTGACATGGCGATTTTTTTTTTTTTTGCTAACATGTGGATAAGCATTGATGGTTTCAGACGGTCCGCAGTCGATGTTTATACTTTAATAGAGGAAAAAAATAAATATCTGATGCAACTGAAAGTAGCAGCAAATCAATTATATGCAACATTTTTCTACCGTACCCTTTCCTCACCAAAAACAAGGACTCCCCCAAAAAAGATAGGATATAAATGCTAGATTACCAACAACAACAACAACAACAACAACAACAACAACAACAACAACAATGATAACAACAACAACAACAAAAGCATTGCTCACAGAAAAGCCATAATGTTTAACACACAGAAAACTTACCAATGTTTCCTCTTCCTTGTTCCTCAAGCAGTATTTGGTAATATCTCCTCCCAATTTTTGGGAAATCAACATCTGGCTTTGGGGAAGCACTTGCAGCCGCCATATCTGATGGGTGGATGGGTGGGTGGGTGGTAAATGAGTGAGTGAATGAGTCAGTCAGTCAGTGGACACTTGGATGGATGGATGGATGGATGGATGGATGATGGATGGATGGATGGATGGATATTTTAAAAGGCGAGCAGATGGTTGGATGCGTTGGAACAGACTGAACATCTTTGAAAGACAAAAATGTTACTCCGTTTTCATCTTCCTCCTCCTAGTAAGGAATAAATGTGCAGACAAAGTTGTAACCTAAAGAATATTGATGGATGCGAAAGGTGAATATAATGAAGACTTACCTTGATTCTTCTTGTAATTTGCTGGATTTTTACAAAATAGAAGTTCCGAATGAATACTAAAGCAGTTCAGAAGCAGCTTTTATCACGAGTATCCACCTCTTTTCACGGAAATGTTTACGTGGCATATTAAGTCAACGCTAAATATAGATATTAAGGTTGCAGGAACCAGATTGTAAAAGCCTCATTGGACCATTTAATAAAAATTTCTCCTCGAACCACAGGACCGTTCCGAGATGGCCAAGACTAGTCTGCAGGTCTAGTGCCACCACTGTGCTCAAATTATGAACTGTTTACAGTTGGGGTCCTTCATTTAGATTTTTCACAATTTTAAATTACATGAAAAGGAGTTAAAAATTTGGCCTTCATTTGCAGATCACGGGCTCGCACAAATGAAATCCGCTGAAGCCATTGGGAAACATTGCCTGCAACAATTATTTTTTTATAAATTCAAAACTGAATTTCACCACCTTGCGGTGTGGTTTCATGTTACATGATTATTTCTACTCTGCTACTATCAGAGTCCATTTTTTTAGACTCCTGCAACCTTAAGCTTTGAATGAAGTCATCAGCAAAACAAAAATAGAACACGAAAATTTTAGATCATGACACATTACAATGACACAGAGAAATTCCCGATAGTTTATTAACTGATGCCTTTTCTCGGCTTTCTGTTTTTTCCGTTTTCTGTTTTGTAATCTTTTTATATAGACAGTTACATAAAATATCTGAAATGATGACTCCCAATCCGGAAATGTAAGACTTGACTCCACCTGGCACATATCAATCTCATAATTTCATTGAGATTCAGTTCAGGGGAATACCGGGTGGATTGCAAAACGGAATCGAATACGCAGGGGCAATGACACTTTCGTTTGTATTAAAGATACCACCAAGCAGAAGAAGAATCCCGTGGAAAAAAAAAAAAAAACGACCAAAAAAAAAAAAAACAAAACGGATTGTTGTAACAAAGGAATCTCATCAACATCAGGACAATAACAAAGATAGACATTTCTTTGTATTAAACACCCCACTTAGAAGATAACCCAATCTCCACGATCAAAGACAGCTCCTCAAACTTGCTATGTTACCAAAATGAAGCAAATGTTTTGGGGCTGAGTATGTTGTCTCGGTGTCAACTGTGACATCAAGCATTAAGAACATGAAAGCGTAATCGTTCCCGCACATTACAGTCAATCCTATCAATGAGAATCACATCGAGCGCACCCGGCCCTTGTTACGAGTAGGTTTAATTTGCAGCACTTTCCGATTCCTAGTTCGATACTGAAAATCGCCCATTCCTTGCTCGATGATGAACATCGTCCATACAATAATATAAACAAGGTAATTTGATTGTTAGAAAAATGTGGATCGGATGCAAATTCTCATTTTGATAAATATTATCTCCTTATTAAAAAGACATGTTCTTCAATATTTATAGCTGTGACACGAATTTCCACACTGTCTTCAGAACCGACCAAATTTATTTTAATGAAAATGATACTACAGGGACCTCTTACTGGATACGTGGTATTTTACGCGAAGGTATAATTTTCGCGAAACGTCAAAAATGGCTTTTCGTGAGGATCTGATTTTTGCGAGACCCGCATGATATTTCTTTCATGTCGCATGGGCGCAGACGTCATAACATAATCTAGGGTGATATTACAGAACGACTGATTAAAAGATGAAAAGCAACATAGAGGACTGTGTGAGAGAAGGAACGAGAATGATGAGGGACGAAAGACATATTGACATGCATGACAGGCAGGGAAGGGTGTGGAAGGAAAGTGACAGGTGCATGTATTAGCCATCAATTCTAACGCATATGTTTCTTCTTTCTTTCTTTCTTGCTTTTCTTTCTTTCTTTCTTTCTTTCTTTCTTTCTTTCTTTCTTTCTTTCTTTCTCTCCCTTTCTTCACCTCTTTCCCTTCGTCTTCACTTTCTTTGATTTGATGTAGATTATGACTTGTATTGAATTTGTGTTATTGGCCCACAGCCTAATAAAGACCATTAATCTTGATTCTTGATATTTGGATTGATGGTATCTTCTTCTTCTTCTTCTTCTTCGTATTTTCTTTCTCGTGAATTTTCATGCAGGCCTAAATCATAAAGGAGCTGATAAATATATATTTTAAAAAATCGAAAAGCTGTCGTATTTTCCATACGTTGTACTTACACACACTCGGGACAGCTGGGCGCTGTCCACTGCCTTCATGCCATCAAGTTGTTGGGTTGTTTTTTTGGGTTTTTTTTTGGGGGGGGNGAGGGAGGCGGAGGGGGGCCGGAAAGTAATTTCCGCAAGTCAAGCTCACACTGAGAATGTCACGAAAATGGGATCCTCGTAAAAAAAAACACCATCACTTCTGCAGTATTTAGGACTTGCAGGAGCTACCGCCTGTTTTTCCAGAAGATTTCCAGATTCCAGAAGAGTTGAATTTGAAGGGGTGTAACTAAAATAATTATGTTTATTCGCTTAACATGAAGTTGAATTACCTACCATGTAACGCTACAACGCGGCAAATCTTTTTACAGGCTTCAACGAGAAACTTGTAAAAAGGAAATTGATAAAACATTTCAGGTTTCATATTGTATTATGACAGCTTGATAACATTCTGTACAAAACTGCTGGAGACTACAGGCCAAGTAACTTCATTCGGAGATAGCTTTTCATCGAGAATACTATTATTCTACATAAAAGCGCCTCACATCGTCGGGTGATGAAATGATAAATTCCTTACGACGATTCAAATTTCCTTTTTTATTTTGGCAGGTTTGAGGGGGGGGNGGGGGGGGGGGGGAAGAAGAGGAGGCAGGTTAATTACCATAATGCATGCCACACAGTGTCTAAACTTTCATTATACGTGTATATTGTTGCAGGATAAAATTAGGAATGAGGAGACCACGAATAAACAGTTGCATTGGAAATCTGACGATGAAGTCACGAAACCTGGACACTGCTGTTCTGGAGTGACTCTGACAGTTGACATGAAACTGACCGTTGAAGTCAGAGAGAATATACTTCCTCTGACCGTTGGCATCAGACTGAAGAAAGAAGAAAAAGCTCGCTCAGACTGGTGGCATCAGATTGTTTGTTTAAGTCAGAAAGAGTATGATCGCTCTGACCGTTGGCATCAGATGATCAGACTGACCGTCGGAGTCAGAAAGAGTATGCTGGCTTTGACCGTTAGCCTCAGATTGGCTGTGGAAGTCAGAAAGAATATGCTCGCTCTGACCGGTGGCATCAGATTGATCGTTAAAGTCAGAAAGAGTATGCTCCCTGGTCGGTTTTAGGTTACAGGCCTGTAATTGTATTTTTACTTTGTGGTCCTAGAACTTAGGGGTATATTTCATCTCCCCTTTTCCCTCTTTTGGCATGCCCTGCTTCCATTAATAAGGGCTCCAGGGGGGAAATTTTGATATCATGGGAATCTGTGTCCATTTTACTTTATTTTACCAGGCACTTTTTAGCCCTGGGCTGGAACTGCCAGGTCAAGGGTGTGCTCAGGCGGAAGAGGAGGGGTTTGGCATTGACCAGTGAAAAATGTAGGGTCTGTTTACAAGTAGCAACCAAGCTCAAAATTTCAATGGGCTTGCTAGGGTTGGATAAGTCTTAAAATTTGGGCTACATAATGAGCTTTATTCTGGTATAGGTCTGGGTGAAAGCTAAAACTTTGGGTTCAGAGAGCAGCTCAAAATGTTAATATAGCCCATAGAGGAAAAAAGGGTCCAATCCTATTACAGGTCTGTAACCTTTATGCCAGAACCGTTGGTAGGTTGGCTTTGACTGTTGGCACCAGATTGTTCGTTGAAGTCTGAAAAACTCTGCTCACTCTGCTCACTGGCACCAGATTAACCATTCAGAACAGGAAAAATATTCTCGCTCTGATTGTTAGCATCAGACTGACCACTGAGGTCAGAAACAGAAAGAGTATGCTGGCTCTGACCGTTGACATCAGACTGACCACTGAGGTCAGAAACAGAAAGAGTATGCTGGCTCTGACCGTTGACATCAGACTGACCACTGTTTCGCTGGCTTGAGAGGATGCTAATTCTGACTGTTGACATCAGACCGATCAGTGAAGTCAGAAACAGAGAGAATATGCTAGTACTGACCGTTGACATCAGATTGACCAGTAAAATTAAAGTCAGAAAAAAGTCGAAGGGGTACGTTGGATGTTACACGGCAAGGTTACTTCCAAAGTGTACATGTCGTGTATCCACGCCCTGTTTGCAGGTTGGGCAGAACTGAGATCATATGAATGCAGTTCGTGGACAAGTTCAGTTCACATGAACTTGACCTGAGCGTAACAGCTATTATGGGCGAAGTGATTTAGATCTGATCTGTAACGATACTGGATGCTTGATATGAAATCCACATCTCCGCCTAAATTTTGGGTCAGTTCACGCCTACCTCGAAAATCAGAATCGAATGCCAATTTCAAAAGGCAAGAAGAACTGATCTGATCTGAAACTTGCTAAATTTTCATTGAACTGAGCTATTCTTGATTTTGAGCTTCTTTGTCCCTTAGGGAACTGAACTTGATCTGAACTGACTTTTTTGGTGAACGCGCCCACTCCTGACTATTTGGATCAAAGAGTTGTACATGTATGTCTAACGTAGCGAAGGGGTTCATAGCATTTCTGAAAAAAAAATACGTTATAGTGTTTGTGATTATAATAGTCTAGTCAAAGAATCCTCATAACGTATGGTTGGTTCAGATCGGCGCATTTATACTAATCATCGTTTCACACACTTGGCCCGCGTTCGTCTTAACATTCGCGTCCGTGATTTTCAACTTTGCACATTTCAGTAATTTTCGAAGGTGAAAATCTCCTTCACAGAACCCCAGTATGCAAGAATGAACAATCAGAGGAGGATGTGTTACAAAAGACAACAAAAAGTTCAAGAAACAGAGCAAAAATAGATGTGAGTGTGACTGACAAGTAGATTTCCGTAAATAAAACTGACGACCGCATCCAGCTTACTTTTTGCAAGGCTGCAAGGTTTGCTCATCAGTCTGGAGAAATTAATGGCTCATCGTTTGTCATATTCCTTGATTGACAGACCTCAAATCAATTGTAAAAGAACATAATTTAATTTAACGGTTCTATACAGTGATGCCTTTCACTTCATGTCTTTTCATATTGTCCTCTGAGATTGTCAGGATTTCTTCACTTCGGAGAAGTGAAATATTGCCGATAACGTACAATTTAAAAGCGTTCATCGAAATCATTTTTAAACCTTTTTTATTCTTTCCACTTAAGGAAGTTTTATTGACAGGTTTAAATTATTTGAATATTAGTTTCAGAGATGTATTTTTTGAATTAATCGCGCATGCGCAGACCTAAAAAACTTGATGTGCTGAGGAAAAAGGGATTTTAGACTTGGCTTCAGTATTCCCAAAATACTCAAGAGCACCTGCAACTTTCTCAGTTACAGAGAGAAGTAAAATTTTGCAGATCTGTATCATTTATCGTTTACGATCATATTGCCTAGTCGGGCTGAAAATAAAACTGGCGCTGCTGATTGTTTGTGATCACTTTCATTTTCTTTCTGCAGGAGTTTGGCCATAGGATCGAATGTCATCAAGGGCGATAAACCTGTTTCTGGCTTCCGCTGACGGGTTCTCTGCAACACCGGATATCCCGTAAATATAGGACAGATGATTCAGGTCCAATAACCTTGTGTAGAGGAGGTTTTATTATCTGCTTCACACCTCCTGCAGTAAGTGAGTCTTAGTTTAGACTGAGAAGATTGGCATATCACCACACACATTCCACATTTGCCTAAGTCATCGTTTTTGTGATCATTTAAGTTGCTTATATTACTATGATATATGTATATTTCTTTTCCTACTGATACAGTGTAGAGTTTTGACTTGTTATTATATTCCAGTTACACAAGCTGCTTTGAGCCAGAGGCCTAGCGAGGATGATTTTTTTGTTTGTAATCTGGCATTTACATCCTTTTTTTTTCAGTGGAAGTCAGTGGCTTTTAGGAGTCAATAAATGTGGTATCTAGCTTCAAAAGAGACCAATCTTGCAACTCTGGTATGGTCTAGATCACCAACCTCTCGCTGAAAAAAAAAAAAACCAACGGACAGGTGTGCATGGAAGATATCGTGCGTGAAAAGAAACAACAAAACGCCGCCAGGAAATTTTTCTCTCAAATTATTGGCCACTTTTTTTTCAAGTTTGTCTCTTTACAAAGCCTTTGGATGCATATCACTGAGGATATGGGAGCGTTGAATCTGTGCCACAACGTATAGGCTCTCAGATTATCGACCAAGGAAACTAGCTAACGTTGACAAAATCTTATTGCCATTGCTTATACATGGCTCATAGGTGGAATAGGACGGAAATGATGTTTGAATATTTTAGAAAACAATGAAAGTTAATTAAACTGTGCTAGAAAGAAAAATAATTAACATGTAAAATTAATAGATTACATGGACGCTATGCCCCTGCTTTGAGCAACAGGTTGATAGTGCCCAGATTCTCAAAACCCCCCAAAATAACTTAGGCAAATGTGAAATTTACGCAACGATTTATCGTTTAAGATCGCATCGTCCTGTCGGGCTGGAATAATAATTGGCACTGCTGATCGTTTATGATCATCTTTATCTTCTTTCTCTAGGAGTGTGGCAATAATGATCGAATGTCACCAAGGACGCAGCTGATTGTTTACCCCCACAACACCGGATATCCGGGTAAACCTAGGGCAGATGATTGAAGTCCGATAACCATGTACAAGGGGCTTTCATAGTCTGCTGCTTCATACCACTTAATGAGTCTTGATTAGGCTGGACAAAAATTGGCATAACGGTATTTCGCTATCAGTTATCCGTGTTCTGTGACCGGTATGCACAATCCTTGCGCCAGTTAACGCACCATCTTAGTTTAAAACACGTTTAACAGACTACTATAGACAGTAGTGTAAGAAGGCAGTGATAGCCAGTTGAGCCAGTAGTAATAATAGATTGCATAAACATAATTATCAAATCAGACCTGGAATATGAAAGTTACTTAAACGTATGTCATTGCAAAACAAGGAGAATGGCTCTTACTAAGATCAGATTAAGCTCATATGCAGTTATGGTGGAGAGAGGGAGGTGGGAGAGACCTAACTCAGACCATATAATAGAAAATGTAGCTCATGTAATGATATAAAGGATGAGTTCCATTGTCTGATAGCATGTCCACGGTTTAAGGAATTAAGGAAAAAACTACTGCCGGGGTATTTAAAAGTTAAACCAAATGTGTTTAGATTAGTAAAATACTTTAAAAGTGAATGGGGTGAAGACATACGAAGACTGAGCAGTTTATGTTTCGGAATATTGAAGAAATATAATTCAGAAATTTGAGCCAGAATAGGGTCCCTCTGGCAAGGAATTGTAGAAGTTGGGAGAGGGAGGGGAAAGGGGGGAGAGACAAGCAGAGAGTGTAGTTTGAGAGAGTGAGTGATTACAGCAGTAATGTCATGATTTGGGTGCTAGTTTAGCTCTCGAAAGACTGGGTGTCAGCTGGATGAGAAAGTGGTAGATGAATGGCAACAGTGTGCATGAGGAGCACGGTGTATGTCTTTGCAGTGGATTGTGCTCATGTAATATTGTATTGTACGGTATTAATAATTATGTTGGCCTGAAGCCCTTGAACATTGAACATTGGTAATCACGGAAAATTCCCAAAGCATTGAAAGTGTTCACGGTAGTTTACGCAGTTTGTTACCTAATGCACTTATTATGCATACGGCCATTTGTAATCATCTGTATGTCGCTATCACCAGCACAGGCAACAGGCTTTCGGAAAAAAAAAAAAAAAAAAAAACTTACATACCGAATGGCACAAGAAAAAATTGTCAAAAATAAAAGCTTGGATGAGAATTGAAGCATAAGAGGCAGGGATAAACAAACATGAAACTGGCTCCACTGAGCAAATACTAAACGCAGGTTTTCGAACAGAAGTTGTGTTTATCAAAATTCAGCATTCTCTTTCCTTATATGCAAAATATTAATAGCCTTACTCGAAAGGTTACTCCTCAATCTGTATTAGAAATGTACATCTACAGGACACTGCTAAAATATGATGCCACCAAAACTAGACTTTAGTTCTCATGATATTTGTTCATTCGTGAAGGTTTGTGTAAAACTTGGACAGTCTGCCACTCAGATTTATGAAACTTTACAAGGCAGTCCTTTAGCTTCTCTGGCCTCTAAAGACACAGTGTTTCGTTGGACTAAGCATTTTCAGTCCGGAAAATCGGAAATTCCCGATGGCAGGGGTAAAGGCTCAAATTTCACAGTTACCATTTCCCAAACAAAGGCTCGCATCAAAAAATTAATCTACATAGACAATCGAATGACGGCTTCTAATATAGCTCTTGCAATAGGGATTAGTTCGTCAACTGTAAAAACCATATTGAAAAGAGATTTAAACCTCAGGAAAATTTTTGCAAGATGGGTTCCCCCCATATATTGACTGGAGAAAACAAGGACCAGAGCACAATATGCCAAAGAACTACTCCACATGTACGATAATTGTGATCCTCGTCGGCTGATTGAAACTGTCACTGGAGACGAAACTTATGTATATTTTTTTATGAGCCTCATCACAAACAACACAACATGGCATGGTGCCCCAAAGGTGGTGATCCTCTAACAATAGCAAAAAATATCGCGGTCGACAAAGAAGATTAGGTATATCGTAATTTTTGACTCGAAGGGCTTGGTGGCTTAGATTCCTTGTAAAGAAAACACCACTGTTACAAGTGATTTTTACACCTAAAACGTTTTGCTAAAAGTGATTGAACACTACAAGATGCAGCGACCAGAGTCTGGTATGAAAGGCATAAAAATCCTTCACGACAACGCTCCATCCCATAAAGCAGCCAAAACACAGGACTTCCTTATAGCCCATAAAATCCAAATTTTGCACCATCCTCCCTACTCCCTAGATCTTGCTCCCTGCGAATTTTTCCTTCTATCAACCCTGAAAAAACACTTTGCAGGCCGCCAGTTTGCATTGAAGCCAACCGTGGGAAGTGCAGATTTT
>JAWQUT010000220.1:1144363-1156585 GCA_033807755.1 Ellobium chinense
CCCATCGGGGACCCCCACCCTCCCTTAGCCATACACACACACCTCACGGTTTGACAACCCCAGGTTTACCCCACCCGTGGCTTAAACAAACAACAAACGCCGCTAATAGTATCAAACCCGCCTTTAAGTAAACTGGGGCCCTGTTATCAGACAATTGGAAATATTGGGCCAATCATACGGGCTTTTCTACCATTCCATCATTTTGATGGTGGCTTTTATCAACTTCGGGTATCGCACGTTTTTGGTGGAGGTTCTGTTGTGTTCTCTTCTGTTCTGTTATTGCTACATTTGTGAATGTGTCCGTGGGCCTTTCTCTGGATGTAATGGGAGTTTTCTGTGAATCAACTGTGATTCCTTGACTTTTTCTAGGATTTACTGGAGTTTATCCCAAGTGATATACAAGTGAACATAATATACGTTTGCGTATCATTATCACTACTGATTTTTTTTTTTTTAAATTCATGGGCGAAAACGAACGTAACATTCTTATTTTGCTTCATTATTGCCGCAGGGAAATAATACTGTCGTAAGTCCTTAAAATCCATTTTGGACTTACGAGAGTATTTCCCGGGCAGCGAATGTTCTATGAGAATATTTTCTTTACCACTTATTGTCCGCCTGAATGCTTCTGTTTATGACTGAGAGCTTGCGCATTACCGATGGGATCTCATACCATCATAAGAATTGCATTAGTACATCGGCGTTGAGTGCACCAAAGTAACTTCTAACATGTAGAGTTAATGCATTTTTTTATGATGGTAAGAGACCCCATAGTTAACGCGCAAGCTCTTAATTATCAACAAACATTAAGTTCAGGTTCTTTCACTACCGTACGTAATTTGTTTCAAACATCCCTTTGCTTGCTGAGCAATGAGTATTTTCTCTTTTAATTATCGAATTCGTGATGATTTCGGTGTCTCACTGTTGGTTTCTAACATTCAGATACCACAAAATATAAAAAAGCAACAACACAGCGTTACCGAATGCTTAAGGTACTGACAACTGATCCAGGGATCTGAAGATAATGGGTTCGATTCCCACCATGATCATATTGTAAGTGCCTTCAAAAGGCATTTCATTCACATTTTCATCAGTCCATCCGCTTGTAAAATGAGTACCTGGCGTTAGGCAGTAAAAGATATTGTCAGATGCTAATTATCAGCGTCTGTAAATAGAACCGGCACGGTACATATGTTCTTGAATGATCGGGTCTGCCAGGGTAATAATAATGTGAAGTCGTATGAGCGAGCAAAGATTTGATTTAAAATCATTATCATAACTTATTACTATCACTACTATTTTATTATTATTATTATTATTATTATTATTATTATTAATTATTGATTTGTTTATTTGGTTCCGATGGATTTATCGTGTTGTAGTTGTGGTAAAATCAGACCTTTTATTCAAGCTGAGGAAATTTTAGCCCAAGTCGTAAGGAGACTTGTGGATCAGTTGCTGAATTCAAAATGAATTCATAATTGTTATTAAAATTCAGCTAGACAGATTCATAACAGCTTCACCATTTGTTTCATAGATACCAGATTTATTGCTTGATGCGGAGCACCGTAACTTTCATGTATTAGGCCCAGAGATATGTTATTGGATATTCTCAAATACTTCACCACTTGTTAGTATGAACCGACTTATCTGAGAGTAGACCACATTCGAACTCTTCAACCTTGGCCAGCCACTGATTATGGAACCTTTACAAGTTATTCCCCCTCCAGCAGTAGCCACAGACGTGTTTTATGACGTCACAAATGCAGCTTACCACCATCATTACCCTTCTTCTACACACGCCATCTCCAACCAGGGGAGTTTCTGGCCTCCCCATAGCAGAAACGCTCCTGAGGCACGAGTGTTGTCTGGGGGAGATGCAGCAGCGGCCAGTGTTACAAAGGCAAGAGATGAAGCCCCTGATGTTGGTCGTTCTGACTCGGGCAAGTCTCATGGTGCACATCCGGGGAATCTGTCGAGGGCAACGGAGCAAAGCGAGAACGAGAACACAAGTCCTGGGCCAGTTAAAGGTAAAATCATAACGCTGCATTACAATAGCCTACTATTCGGATTAGTACACAACACTACACAACGAGACACCACACAGTACTTTACATCGTCTTCTAACACAACACAAGACTACTAAAAGGCACTTACGTTTGCAGCTTTGTGGCATTATAAGCACGTTTTTTTGCTCCGTTATTCGAGGACAATAGTAAAATGCCTTCTACTGCACCTTCATTTAGTATATTAGATATCGATAAACTGGCTCGGACGCTCCGCTTGCTTCAGTCTCGCTTGGCTGGCTATTTAGCAATCTATAATCTCGTAGACTGATCTGCCATATTCTGAGGCACATACACACAAAAATAGTATTATTTAGATCGAGAATTCTTTCGTTTTTCTTTATTGTCCATTCAATTTCTCGTTCAATTTTTTGTTTGTTTGTTTGGAAACGTCCTTGTTGATTTTGACAGATTTGTGTCTTTGACATGGTATTTAGAATAAAGCAAAGGATACCTGGGCTGATAATTAAAGAGTTCATTAAAATTTCTGTAGTTTTAGTACACATGGTGTTCGCATGCAACTTAAAAGCTGCGCATGTAGAGCATCTAGAAAAGCTTAGCCCTACACATGATAAACAAAAAAATCGTCACGTAGACTTATGAATGAATACATAAATAAATAAACAAATAAACAAACAAACAAACAAACAAACAAATAAATAAATAAATAAATAAATAAATAAATAAATAAATAAATAAATAAATAAATGAAACTGTGCATTAGATAATGTATATATTGCATGTCTTTCAATTTTTCTTGCTGTTGTATCATCTCTACCCGCACTATAAGTCTTAATTTGCAAACTTGTTGTAAAGATACTGTTGATCTTTGAATACTTCAGAATTTCAGACAATCTGTTATTGCTGACTATTACAATTCCGGCCAGACAGTGAGCACCCAGCAGTTCCAGCTAAAACCACGTCCAATTTCCCTTTACCTTAGCGAATCTCTCCGAAGAGTTTCAAATGTCTCCTCGTAACTTTTAGAATCTTTATAGATTTTTAAGTGAAGTTCGAATACGCCTGTCCCTCTAGAACTTGTTGGTCTGTGTTGTCAGTGGTTGGTCATTTTCAAGTTCCTAGATTTTCAGGTTTTAAATCAATTAACGCACAAATGGTGGAATACTGCTACACTGGTTACTCTAATGTCTTATGTAATGGAATAACACCTCAAGCTACTATTTTAAGCTAGATATTATTATTTGCTTCTTGATGCGCCCGAAGCTTTCTATATCTAGATCGCACAGGGTTTTCGCCTTGACTTGTAGATGTGGGTCAGTTTCTATGTAACAAGACAATTTTGAATTATTATGAATATTAGATATTATATAATATAAATGTGGGATGTTGTTTTTTTTAAAAAGTAGGTTCCAAAAGAATAAAAATAAAAATAAAACAACAGCAACAACAACAACAATAACGACAACAACAACAGCAGCAGCAGCAACAACAACAACAATAAGAAGAATGACAAAAGCAACAACAACAACAACAACAACAACAGCACCGAAAGCAACAACTACAACAACAACAACAACAACGGTAACAATAACAACAACAAAGCACAGTAGCTGGAATTTTTAAATTAATGTAACAGTTCACTGATATACTGTATTATATTGTAAATTTACACTGTCTAAAAATGTGCCTTGTGTTTCTAAGCAGGCAAGCAACTTTTACCATTGTCTCTGTTGCTGGCATGAAAGTTAACAAATTTAATTATAAAAATACGTTGTACTGTGGCCTTTATAGTTTGGGTTGTAGCATTATAAACCTTCAGATTAATTATTATTGTCGACTTATTAGTAGAAGTCTTCATAGTCGTCAGCTCTTTATCAAATTATCCGCTGCTTCCAGAGATTCGGTAAAAATGTTTACAAATTACTGCATGTCAGAAAACATCTGGAAAAGATTAGAACTTTCCATTTCATTAATTTGTTCACACATGCGACTATGCTATTCCTTTTCCTCTGTCTGTAGCGGAAGAGAAAAAGGCAGGGAATGATAAAGTATCAGACTGAAATAAGTCTCATTGTAAAAATTTAGGCAATGTACTAGATATAAATAAAAGGTAGTGAAAAATTTCAGCGATACAAAAAGGAATCTAAATGAATAAATAAATGAAAAAATAAATAAATAAATAAATAAATAAATAAATAAATAAATAAATAAATAAATAAATAAATAAAATGATATCTTTTTTTCTATTCTTGGATTACCATCAGCGAGCGTGTAAATTTTAATGCTATTTTGAGCTCACATCATCATTTACACTTTCGCTGATGGTCATTCAAAAGAAGAAAGATATTTTTATTTATTTATTTTTTATTTATTTATTTATTTATTTATTTATTTATTTATCTATTTATTTAATCTGAAACTTTTAAAAAATGTTGGCGAATAATCTGAGAGAAAAATAAATTACCGTTATGCCCAATGTAATTTTCGTTTTTCTTTTTGAAAAGACCCTTTCCGTGAACGGCTTCCCTGAGTTTTCTGCTCTGGGCGACAAGAGGCTGACAGTCTAAATGGTACCGTAAACCATGAAATATTGCCGGACAGAATTTATAAATTTTGTTTAATGGGGATCTTTCTAAGATAGCTAACGTTCTTACTGTAATTTTTTTTATGAATGCATAGGAAGAAGATTTTAATGCTTCATTTTTTTTTTTTTAATTGAAAATGTCTCGTCGTAGTGCGTTTGAATGTTGTCATTGCGGTTTAATGATAACTTTATGGTGATATATGATACTGGCATTTTTACAGTATTATGTGCATCGGAAAATGACTGTGTTGATATAGACGTAGCGTCTTGTTCGTTGGCTGGATGTAAGTGATAGATTACCAAAAAAAATCATCTTCGCAACGTCTCTGCTCAAAAGTGACTAGAGTTAAAAGGAAGTATGTGTGTGCGTGTGTGTGTGTGTGTGTGTGTGTGTGTGTGTGTGGGTGTGTGTGGGTGTGTGTGGGTGGTTCTATTTTCCTCCAAAGTTCGCCCATGTTGAAAACCAAGATTCTATTTAGATTCTCGTCAAGACGGTTGGTTTGTACAGTACAAGAAATGTTGAAAAAAAGTTGAAAAAAAAAACCGAAGCCTTAAAAAAAATTATGAAACGTAGCTAATTTCACAAATTCTTGATGTTTATGTTTTCCATTTCTTTGATGCTTTCTTTAATCGTGTTTACTGTACAGCTTTCATACACTTTGGCCAGGTTCCAACAGAACACATAATATCGAGGCATTATAATATGTATTCGTCGTATCTTATATTTTGGAAGTGAAATGTGAAGGAAATGTGCTGTTTACGAAAAATTATCCTATCAAATAGTCATGCAAAAAAACAAAAAATAAAAAAAAACCTATCTAGTGCAAAGAAAATTATATGCCGTACTTTGAATGATTCCATTGATCACAACAACCTGGCATAGACAGCACTGAAAAACGGTGGCAAGATTATTTCAAAATGTCTTTAAAAATTCGGTTATATTGTTCCAATATTGATTACTGAGTTATAATTGTTTCCATCCGGGCTACCAGAGGGTTAGAACTCTGCAATTGTGTTCCATAACCGTAGAAATCAGTCTTTTTTTTTTTTGCGGGGGAGGGGGGAGTGGGTCATTATTATCGGACATTTTGCTACCTGGCCAGTCTATCATAAGAATGGAGGCCAACCAATCACATTATTCCCTGCATTATCCTCACACACTGATTGGCTGGATACTCGGGGTTTTGAAATTGTCTTGATACAGCTAAAGGAATTCAAACGTCCGACGAAATGTGTTTTGATACTAAAGAATGTTCTCTTTGTTCTTCAGCACTGCAACACTACAATTGTTAAGTTAGCCGACAGTTGAAAGTTAACAGGAAGATTTTATTCTGTAGCCCATGTGGATCTTCTCAAAATCCGAACCACCGTCACCTCCAAAAAAATATTTTTTTTAAAAGGCTGTTATGCAACCTAAGACCGATTTGGGGACAAAATTATACGAGAAGAGTGCATTATAAGGTCTTATAAATTCAGAAACACTCCACAACAAAGCAACATGAAAATGCATGTGTTAAATTTTGGCAACGAGAAGATGAGATTTTGTGTCATGTTGCCAGGTTGGCTATTTCATAGCTAAACGAGGATAAGTGTTTTTCTTTTTTCAAACTAGGACTCTCAAAAACCCGACCCTTCATCTCTCTCCTATTATGATTACCCTGTCAAAAAAAAAGCTAGTCTTCGCACCTGGCAAAGATAGTAGTCTAGACCTTGAAATCGATCTTGTAAAGGCAAATATTATGATTGTTGTGCTAGTAAGTAGATACTATGCCAGCATTCACCCGGTGCATGAGGATGGAATCTACGGCATGTAATTCCATGATTGCCTCGTATCCTCGTAGCGCACAGGCACGCAGTATCCACCGGGGTGACGATCGTTACCGGGCAACCCACGTCACCCGGGAGACGCGTGCCTTTAAACAATATGGCGCCCGGCGTATCCCGGATATGTGTCGGCGGCTGTCCAGGACGAGTGGCGATCGGTGTTAATTTTACTTGAACTCCTCAAACAGTTGGTAACTTGATCAAGGACCCAACTCAGACGTGAAGTGTGACTGTACACAAACTCTGCACGCTCCCCCGGCCGCGAATCTGCTATGTACAGTACACTTGTGTTTATTATGCCGCCATAAGAGAATCTTTTTATATGATGAAATCGGAGTAGAGATGACATGTGGATACTAGTGACAAGATTATGGATAGGATAGACTTGTTCTTCATGTCCTCATTCAGTAACAAGAAAAAAAAAATGCCCACAGTGAGGATCGAACACCGAACCCTTGGTTCTCACTTCCAATAATCTGTTCTCTGAGCTTTTGAGCTGATGGAGTTTATGGAGTTAGCAAACGAGATTATATTGCGTGATGTCACTGCTGCAATATTTATCCGTCCTTGTCACAAATTTACTGTAGATAGCAGATTCACTCCTCAGCCACCATAATTTTTCACTCTGTGTAGTCTTTGCTATATAAATCCAGATCTTGTTTTCGCGTTGCTTTGTGTTTGTAGGAGTATTTATTGTAGAGACAAAAAAAATGTTCAGTACTTGTGATCTCAACAAAAACAGGATGCTGGCTTCAGCTGTAAGATAGTCAAATTGCTATATACAGCTGGTGAAGGAAAAACGGCCTTACCAGCCCCTGAGGAATTCATGAAAAAATGTCCTGTGTTGAAGGAAAAACGGCCTTACCAGCCCCTGAGGAATTCATGAACGAATGTCCTGTGGTGTAGGACCTCACATTCTTAATACTGCAATTGAACTAACTGAAATGCATGGGCGTATTATTATTGCAACGTTCACAAAACAAGAATGGAATCTTCAACACTATCATTGCTGGTCGCCACAAAGCATGCCCTTGGTCTCCCATTCAATTCATCACCCCCCCCCCCCCCCCNCCCCCAACAAAAAAAAACACCTCTCCCCAACCCCAAGTCAGGTTTCCTCACCATATCGTATACCAGGTATTTATTTACACCTGAGTTGTGTGAGGACTGAGTGTAAATCGATTTCCCCCTTTAAACATATTATACTAAATGTACTCAACTCATGAATCCGACAAAAGGCAACAGACCATTAATACCACTAGACCAAGAATATAATTCACCTGTTCTAATCAACCTCACAGTACAACAACAAAGTATCGCTATTAATTGCCCGAGGATGAGACTCAAACGAGTGAATGACTGAGTAATGCTCACGGTTACTCTTCAGTGATAACCAAAACTACAGCATTCAGAATCTGTCTCGTTTCGTTAGAAAAATCATGGAGGCATTTTGAGCCGTTTTCTTTTTTCCTTTCTCCCTCCTAAACAATTTTGCATATCCGTTTCGTTTATTTTCCACATTATTGTATATTGCAATCTGGAAATAAAGTTCAGTTCAATTCAGTTCAGTTCAGTTCAGTTCATAAGCAAGCGTTGTGAGTGAAAAATAGAGCTGCGAAGTCGTGAAAATGGGCATTGACTGGCTTAGTTTAGCTATGTGCAAAGCTTTTTTTTTTTTTAATTTTCGGAAACATCAATTCACAAGCCGCACGGCCGCGCTGCTCATACACGCAAATGCACAGAGTAACGTACCATGTCACTGAAATAGTACAAGTGCTATGGCCTTACGTTAGTTAACGCACTGCGGAATCTACGCGAAACTTCCAAAACATTAGCAGTGTTCACTGTGGTTAACGCAATACTTTGACTAACGTATGGATTATGCGTGGGGCCACTGATGTCGTTATTAAGTCAGTGCAAACACCATAAACACTTATCCTTCTGTTATTATTAGATTGGTTGTATATAATACATGTGTTCAGTATTCTCTCTCTATCGCCTGCTCCTCTTCCCTTCTCTCTCCATCCTACAACATCTTATTTCCCATTTGCTTAGTTCTCATTAGTTTATATTGTCACTAGCATTATTACAAATAACAATGCCAAAGAATAACATCGTAATCATTATCAATCTGGCCTTCAGAGCAGTAGCAACATCAGCAGCAGCAGCACAATGTCCACCATCATCATCATCGTCGCCACCATGATCTTTAAGACTAAATATATTTCTGCCTAGGTATCATCATCATCATCATCATCATCATCATCACCACCACCACCACCACCACTTTACACAATAATAGAAACTAAAACGTTTCGTCACATCAACGTTTGTGAAAAGTTGAAAATAGCACTTTAATACATCAAACGCTACATCACAAATGATATACCATTAAAATATGCACTCATTTTCGAGTCATAGATATATCGCCATCATCACCATCACCACCACCATCACCTTCATCATCACCATCATCATCATCATCTTCATCATATCCTCACTACCACCACCATCATTATCATTATCATAATCACCATCACAGGCTGGAAACAAGCCGATGGCGAGAAGAAAAATGACCCGGCATCACCGGATCCAGACCTGTCATCGCCATCTCCGAAAGAGACTCAAGTGGCTGCAACTCTGAAATGGTCAGTGGTCAGTTTGCTGCTTTCAATAAACTGTTGTTGTTGGTGAAGTCGTAGTTGTAACTGTCACTGTTATAGTTAATTGAAAGCTTGCGCATTAACGATGAGAGCTCTTAATCTAGATTGCAATAGTGCACTGGTGCTGCTTGCACCCTTAGTAGTATTTAACACGTAGAATCCTAAGATGATAAAGCCATCGTTAATGCGCAAGTTCTCAGTAGACAAGTTTTGTCGTTTTAAAGAAAGAAAGACGGTAATTATGGCAATTTCATTTAGAATGTTTTCGTATTTTTCAGTCGTTACGATTATCTAGTTTATTATATTTTGCGAAAGAGCCAACTTTATACGCCATAATTGATAATTAAGGTGCAAGACTCTTGTGACCTTAGACATACCGTGTCTTTCCATAAAACGGCACAGTTGTGTAACTGGTTGTCTCCCTGGCTATGTTGGCAGTGCTGTTGGTGGTAGTTGTCACTGAGTTTCTGTGCTGGTATTTGTAGGAAGAAGCAACAACAACAACAACAACAACAACAACAACAACAACAACAATAACAACAACAATAACAACAACAATAACAACAACAACAACAAAACAGCACAATTGCTATGAAGTTCGTGATCAAATGCCTTCGAAGTGTTTGTGTCTAATGTGTGTACTGTAAAGCGCCTCGAGCTTTTCGAGGGGTGAAGCTCTATAAAAATCCTCTTTATTCTTTTTATTATTATTGTTAAGTCATTATTATTGTCATTGAGAAACTGCGACTTTGGAAAACAAATTAGTTATTTCATTTGACCACCTACCATTTAACTCAAAAGAGGCAAGCATACCATCTCTTACTTTTTCGAAAATTAGGTATTTTCAGCTCCATCACGTGACCTAGGAATTCTTGCTCACACGTTGATTTGTTTACATGCTCTGCTCATGCATGATTGCTCGTCATTTATCAAAATATCCTAACAATCCCTAGATCATGTGGCGTAACTGAAAATGCCTCATTGGAAACTCCAATCACATTGTTAAACACTGAAGTTATTGCGCCAAGCAATCACACACTTTTTGGGACTTCTGTCCCAAAAGCCTGCCTTGGACATAAAAGGCTATATTCTTGCAAGGTAAAATTTCTTCAAAAGTTTACTTGGATCCTTGAGACTACAACACACCATGCACTATTCTGTCTTTGAAAGCGGCGAGTGAAGTTATAACGGAAGAACAACGAATTCCAAACGGTATATTATCAGATATTGCGGACAGGCACATTTTTTGATCTTCCCCACCTTCCCCTCATTAATCTTCCTTCCGGCAAAGATTTCAGGTGACTTTCTCTTTTCAATAAAATCAAGCCATCAGCTTAAACTACGTCATTTCCGGTGATTTAGACCTGAATGGTTAAATCTCTTGAAATTTTGTGTAAACATTCAGGTCTCAATAATAAACTGTCTCAAAGCCCTAGCTTTGGTCTGAATATTTGATAGAGCGAACAAAAGTAGATCTGGCTACAACCACACTATCTCCTTAGCCTCCTCCTTCAGGCCCTTTTCATACGAGTGTCGAGGTGTCGTTGATCATCATTTTTCCACTGATTGTAATATAAAGGTTCTCGGTCATTAGGCAACACTCATGACTGCCCCTGGGCTAAGCCTCTATTCCAACCTCTTATCCTCACCTTTCACACAAATCCCTCGCTCCGCATTATTTCAAAAGAGATGCACTATAGTGGGGTCTTTAACGGCTTAAACTAAGCGTATACGCCATTTCCATCCCTTCTGGAGATCTATAAATCTTAAATCACGATATCCTAAATTTGGCTATGGCATCTTCAAGCGTTTCTAAACAAGCGTTTTGAGACCACTCCAGAATGCGTAGACGCTCCACAAGTCCTAGCGCAACTCCACGAGTGTACAAAATCAAACAAACGTGACTGACAAGTTTGTCCGGCAAGTTTTCGCCGCCACATTCCGCCTCCTAGATAGGAGAGCTCGCGAAATATTTCATCTATTTAGATTTGATAGTTTTGGAGTGGCTTCCCACTATATCTCCGTTTAGAGTTACCAGAAGTTTTCAAGTGTCCGAGCGATAGACAGGTCCGGTGGACGGTCTACTGTGAGAATGTTAAACAATAAACAAACACCTGAAATTGATGGGCGAGTTTAGTCTCGGATGGTTACGCTAACCCTGTTCCTTCTCCCTTCTCTCCAACAACCCTTCCCTCATAAAACCAAGGAAAACCCTAACCGATTCTTAATCTAATTAACAGCAAACATACATGCAAATTTCTCATTTGAGAACTTGCGCATTAACGAGAGTATCTCTTACCATCGTATGAATTGCATCAACTCTGCATATTGAACCCCACTAAGAGTGCATTCAGTGCCGATGCACCAGTGTAATTCCTTCGATGATTAGAGATCCCATCGTTCATGCGCAAGCTCCAACTGTTTCCAGACGCTTTGGTAGATTTCCATTCTGACATTTTCAAACAGCTTATTCTAGCAGTGCCACCACTGGCATTCAAAGACTTCGGTTGCTTTCCTGTATAAAACACCAATGTGGGAAAGACAGAAAGCGTAACTAGAGAACTAAGGACAGCGTTTGGGTGAGATGGATGGAAAGACCTTTTTTTTTTTTTTGGAAAGAAGGGAAGGGGGAGCGAGAAGGAGAAGAAAGAGATAAGGATCTTGCTCGTATTGAAACACACTCGAGTTGAGATAAGTCCCGGAGAGCAGCCATGTTTGCGCTCTTCAGAGCCATCTGGTGGTGGCAGCGACAGAGGTCAGAGTGCTCCCCCTTATGTTATCACAGCCTGGCATGTTGATTGACAGGGGGATTCCGACGGGAAGAGGCGGGGGGAGAGGGGAGGGGAAAAGATAACGCAGGCAGAGAATAGGGCGGTGTAAAACACACTGTTAGAGAGAAAAGATGGAAAGATGACAGAAAGAGAAAATCTAAAACTAATGTAAACAAAGTGACATTGAGTGAAAGATATAAGAAAGCTTTGGTGTTGTCCTATCGCAGCTGAACAAACAAAAGAAAGTACAAACGAAAGAAAGAAGGAAAGAACCAACCAACCAACCAACCGACCAACCAACCAACCAACCAACCAACCAACCAACCAACCAACGACCCACCTACCTACCCACC
>JAWQUT010000220.1:1160013-1172522 GCA_033807755.1 Ellobium chinense
CCCCCATCTCCATGATGCCTTTTTCCACTTCTCGCTTATTATATCGTATGATATACTGTGAGGTACTGATGCTTCTGTCAATGTATTAGCCAAATGAAATGGACAAAACATGTTTTCTGAGATTTTTTTTATTATCTACATATTATTTCGGGTTTTTCTCATCTCCTGCTGTGGTTAAGTTTTAAGTCGAAAGGGCACTCGGTAAGCCCTGTTTTGCTTCACTGACAACAATAACACGCGTCTGACTGAGATGGGAAACCCGGTTTGTGGTGAAAGAGACCACACACCTGTGTTTTAGAAGACGGCGTGATGTGAAATGTGTTGCTGTCGATTTATATAGGTGAACTGTACAAGTGGGTATAGGCTATGTGTGAAGCAAAATACACCCACATTTTTGCGTGGGTATTAACTAATACATTTATAATGACCATGCAACATCTGGAGGTTTTCAGGCAGTGGCGTTTCAAAGGGGTGGTTGGACGTTAAAGGGGTGGGGATAAAGCTGGAGTGCATTGTTTGTTGTGAGGGATGGTAGGGAGGGGAATGGCAAAGAGTAAATAATGATAGCAGTCGTCGGAGGCAGCTTGGGTTGGGGGTTGGAAGGGGGTGGAAGGAAGTATAGATATTGAGGAGGAAGGGGACTGAGGGAGACTGTGTCCCTTCCCTTATCTACACCCCTGACATATCCATCAAAATCAAGCAAGCTGGACCCTGCTTCTTGTGGAGGCCCTTGATATCAAGGCTTCGTGTTATCAGCTGTTCGCACAAACCAAATAAAAGCTATAAAAACATTTAGACATATGTTATTTGCCAGGATTATGCAGATAAAAAAAGAACAACGAAAAATCGGCCAAACGGAGCCGTCTCTCATCGTCCCACAATACAACTCTGATACGCTAGCATTACCCCCTTTGCCGTCGCTTCTTCAATTTTCCATTTTCTTTTCTTTGACAGGTTCTCTGGGATTAAGATTAAGACAGAGGTAAATACTCCTATCTCACTGTCTTCCTCGTCTCTCTTTGTGCTACAATGTGCTACCTAACTTTTCGCACTGACTGACTCTTCCTCGTTGTCCAGTGTCTTAGCGCTTAGAGCGGCTGCCCCGTCTGACCTACTGTGAAAGTGCTGACATCTTGTAAGAATCAATCTAATGTATGTATGAATGTAGAAGTCTAAATAAATCCGCAGTGACGTCACGGGGCTGCCGATTAAACGTATATGGCAACCTTGCTTCCCACTGATAGAAAAAAGAAAAAAAAAAAGCACACAATAATCGATAAGTGTTCAGATAATGAGGAGAAGGAACTAGAAATAATCGCGTGTCTACTAGTAGCAAACCTGTTGAAAAAGTTTGAACGGAACTTTTCTCGCTGGAGGTAAGTTTGGGAATCAAATTCAACTCGCACAATTCGCAGGTAAGATCTCTGTGGATAAAAAAATTAAAAAAAACAAAAACGTACTTTCGGCAGCGTCGGCCTCCATGTAGAAAGACAGAGTGAGAGGGCACAAACAGATGCTCACAGAGAAGAATTTAGGAGTGAGGCAGGAAAGTGCCCAAAAGACAGAGACAGAGAATGTTTTTGTTGGCTCATTTCCTTCTTGTGTTAGAAAGTGATCAGTTTCAGTCATCAGTCTTCAGGCACAGGTTATTAAAGCGATTCTCTTTTATCTATGTATGGCCAACGAAGAGTTCGTTATTATTTCGGCCTTCCCCATTCTTTCCCACTCATCAATTAAATAAAATATCCTTACTTTTTTAAAACTTCCAAGCACTAGTATTCAGTCCTCCCATTTTCACAATTATTATCTTTCAGTTTTGGCAAATTTTGTTTTGTTTTAATAATCTTTGAGTATCAGATTTATTTGCTGCAATAAGGACAAGGTTTGAACCTATAGAGATCCCAGTTGGATCCCAGCTGGTTTTCATTCGGATTCGAGTTGAATCCAGTTAGATCCTTGATAATGAATTTGCTTGAGAGTATTCGGATTACACTAAGAGTACAGTGCTGGATTTATGACTCAGAGTGGAACTTCAGAATCTGAACAGTCTGACTGACTCAGATGGTAAATAAACGCTGGATCTAGTGGTACGACAGGCTGAAGACTTGGTATTGTCATTCAACAGTTGATGATATTGTCATGTACAGCTGTTTTGCAGGTAGCGAGACACTCGCCCCCTTATCTTTGGAAATGGTGGCTTGGTGTTAAGGGGGAACAATTTACCAGATAACACCCGAGGTATCATGGCGGACCATCCGCTAGGTGTCGCTGTCTCCTGACACCCGAAATCCCCCGGAAGTGATTGATGGGTGCGCATGCCCCGTAGAGATGGGGCTTTTGTTTAAACAAAATTTTAATTTAGCGTCCTCTCCTATCTGTCAAAATCCAGCCCGACACGCACTTACTTGCCTGCAATGTAATGTTCTCACGAACTTAGGCAAGCCTTTGTCTTAAGTTTAGACTTACAAAAAAAAACAAAACAAAAAAACCTTCCTGATTACCAAATATACACAAATGTTATCAGGGTTGTATAAAACTACAACAAACTTTAGCTTACGGTCAAACCCCAACTGATCTCTCATTGTGTTGATCACACCACATTTATCATTCTCCTAGATGTCTGAACTTACGGCTTTATGTAATTAAAAGATTAGTGAAAGAGGCACCAAATACAGTTTTACTGACTCATAGCAACAATTACGTCTTTTCTCACTTATCCACTTCAAATCACACTCCAACAGCTTATTCTTAAATAAGTCTTCGGTAATAAAGATGATAAAGTCTTCAGAGTTGGATATGTTCTGGTGACCATCTGCCGAGGTGATGAAATAGAGGATGAGAATCGTTGACTTTATCCTCCTCCTATCGTTCTGCTTTATCGTTCCTGGATATATCTTATACAGTTATATTGGTGCTGGTTTGATCCAGAAAGTTTCGTTCCAAAGATCTCCCTTGGCCAGATCTTGTCCAATTGTGGGTACTCTTGTATGACGTGGTAGCAGGTCTGCTCCTACCCACAGAGTGGAGTCTCGGTTCTACAAATGCACAGACTGAGTGCTAGACTTATTTCGCAGGTTTTACTTACTAATCATGCTTTTGGTATCTTCATTTCACCAACATAACATAGCTGACCATTATTTTCCCAAAAGACACCTGTGCCACCTTAGCATCCTCTTTAGCGCACGTCTGTGTGTGTGTGTGTGTGTGTGTGTGTGTGTGTCTGTCTGTCTGTCTGTCTGTCTGTATGTCTGTATGTCCTATTCGAACCCTTCTCTTTCTCTTTGTCTTCTTTATCCCATCCTCTTCCACTCTCTCCATCTCCAGCCGCATTTGCACCCTGTTTCCCCTGTCTCCTGTTGTCCAGACCACATGGCGCTATTTCTACTTGTTTCTCTCAACTCTTTCTCTCTCTCGGTCTCCCTGTCCATAATGCAAACCAGGTCATCTCCACCCTCATCTGCTTTTAGAGCGCTGCTGTTCCTGTTTTCTCCCATGTCTTTATGAAGCATGCATCTTGTTTCTCTCTTCCCCCCTCTCTCTCTCTCTCTAGCTCGCTTTCTCTCTCTCTCTAGCTCGCTTCCTCTCTCTCTCTCTTCCTGTTTGCTGGCATGTCTCTATGAATCTATACATCTTCTTTCCTTTCTCCCTTTCTCCTCTCTCTCTTTATCTCTGTCATCCAGAATTTCTCTGTCTCCTGGGCATCTCCATCCTTATGTGCTCAATGCTGCCATCTTCCATGACGTTACCCTCTGTCTTCTTTCGAATCTCTATGCCTCCCCATCGCTGTGCCTCCGTCTTGAAATATCCTTTCTTTCTTTCCGTATTTTTTAAAGTTCCCTATGTTTCTTTCTTACTCTGTGTACCTTCTCTCTCTCTCTCTCTCTCTCTCTTTCTCTCTTAGCATACTATCCCTTTCTCTGTTTCTCTTTCACTGTACACACTCCGTGCACACTCCAGTCTTCATTGCAGCCACACAACTGCGCACTCGGTTAACTTGAATTCCGCACCCGCACATGGCTCCGTCCACCGGTTGTCTCCCATGACGATGGCACGCACATAGTTTCAGGCTGAGTTACCACCCCTAGCAACAATGACAAAGTAACAAGGCCCACAAAACTTCAATGTCGTTACTAGCAGGAGAAGGAATGAATGCCAATGGATTGCCGTTCTCGGGTGAACTGTTATAATCTCCAATAATGGGGAATGACTTCTTGCCTTCCTTGAAATAATAGACTGTGGTATTCCACCAAAATAAGGGTTCCTACAATTTGACAAAACGAGAAACTACACCTCTTCCTCAGCAAAGGAAGTATCAGTCTCTAGGCAAGCCAAGATGGCTGCGACTGATGCGGAAGCAACAGGAAACAATGCACTGACTTGCGAGTGGTACTTACTATACTCATATCTTTGCTTCATTCATTAGCATACAGACCACCGATGATTCTTGCCACATCCTCCTCCGACTCAAGGCCGTCGTTAGATGTTCAAAAAAAAAAATTGAAACCGTAGGTGGTTGCCGCCATGTTGCCGGACTTTTTCTTCCGGTTCTATACAAAACGCGACACATTTCTAACAAACTTGTAATAGGTATGCACCATTTCCTAACTGGACTGGTGAACACCAACCAAAAACGTTTCTGTTATCAAGGACTGCCCACAGAAGAAGAGCAAGAGGTGTAGCTTCCGTTTTGTCAAATTGCAGGGACGAAACAAAGGCAGTCAAGATTTAGAGAAGTACCGGTGCGGAAGGAATGAGAGTCCGTCTGAAATGAGAGTCCATAACTCATCATAGGGATTGTTGAGTGTCCCACCGGACAACCTCAACTAGATACGAGTGTCCTTCGATACGGACACTCATACCCAATTAGGAGGTGTGTCCGAAAGACACTCGTACCTGTAGGGACATCAGGGTTGGGCATAACTGAGATAATATTACTATAAACGCAGGTCATGAACTAAAGTTCAGTTCATGTGAATTTGACATGAGCTTAAGAGCAGGTTTGGACGAACTGATTTAAATCTGAACCGTAGTATTGTGGGTGCTTGATCGTAACTTTAACTTTTTACCTGAATTTAAGTTCAGTTCACGGCTATCTCGAAAATCAGAACCGAATGCCAATTTCAAGAGGAGGAACTAATCTCATCCGAAAACTACTTAGTTTTTTTATGGAATTAAGCTAAACTTAATCTTAGGACTTTTTCGCCTACTGAACTTAACTTAATCTGAACTGACTTTCTTTGGTGAACTTGCCCAACCCCGAGGGACATCCACAATTAACCTCCTTTAGTAATATATAATAATTATATCTAATATTATATTAATAATATAATATAATATAATATAATATAATATAATATAATATAATATAATATAATATAATATAATATAATATATAGTGTGCGGTCACCCACTAACTTTAGACACTCAGAACTGCTACACTCACTCCTAGACCGCGGACACTCATCCCTAGGAGATAATAATGTTAAAGGCGGGCTCTAACCCCATGCCTCTGGATAATCAATCCCAAAAGATAAGATTCTCATTACTGGTTTTGAATGTCCCACGTAGTCCTGTAAAAAGCTCTTTATTTTTTTGTTGTTGCTTTTTCGGAAAGGTCAGTTATGTTGACTCCATCCCCAGGGTTCATGCAGGAAGTATTCTCTCAGCTCGAAGACTGGCACCCTTCTGCCTGAATTTCCCAATGCTTACAACTTGATTTTACCGGACGAGGAGTCAGCAGATAAGGTGAGCAACACTGTACAGTTGTTGTTCATCAAGGAGAAAGCTGAAGAAAGACCTTGTTTGCATTCGCTGTTGACATGAAACTTTTGATTAACGTTATGTATTTCATTACTAATATTGTATATTTAATAATGTCCAAGAGACGGGGACATTACGTTTTCAACAGGGGCACACAATTTGAAGGAGACTTTCTGTTCAAGAAAGTAAGGAAGTTTAATTGACAAACAAGAAAGGTATCATGAGTGCGATGTATAATATTGTACGGTATTATAAGACAAATTCGTCGCGGAGGTCAATGAAGGCTTATTTTCTCCTTTCTCCTTGTTTTTTTTTTCCCCTATAAAAGCCGTTTTTTTTAGCAGGGAGTTGTGGCAAGGGTGGGGGGTGTAGCGAATGGAAATTAGAAGGAAATCGCACTGTTGTTTTTTTTTTTAACGGTTTAGGGAGGGAACGGGGAAAGAGAGATGAAACAAATGGAGATTTGAAAGAAATCACACCATCTCTCCTCTCCACCTCCGCCCCTTTGCCGAGATTACGACTCAAGGAAAATAATCAGTTGTCTTTTTTTCAAAATTCTCACCTCGCCAGATGAACACCTTCATTATGATGTACAGGACACACTCTCAGAGGATCCTAGACACCGTCATCACAGCCAACTTTGAGGAGGTAGGGCCAGATAATAATAATAATAATAATAAGAAGAAGAAGAAGAAGAAGAAGAAGAAGAAGAAAAAATATAATAATAATAGTAAAATATTACAAATTTATAAAGAAATATAATAAATATATTTTATAAAACTTACAGAGAAATATAATAATATGTAGACTCCTAAGAGAATATTATTATTTCCCCAACACCAGTTTTCACACATTTACTACTCTTTTCACAGGCTCAACCAGCAGAAGTTTTATTCAAATGTGTGATTTTCTTTTTCTTCCAATCAATAGTTTAGCTCATTTCAGGCCTATGCCATTTTAAACTTATGAATGAAGACGACCCTATGGCCGAGATACTTTATCACGGTGGGATTTTTACCTTATATTGGTATTAAAATCCACAGTGATATCTGAGCAGCTCATTTTAATCCTGTTATTAAATGATAATGATGGTGATGATGAAAAGGTACAAAGATAATGAGAGAAGTACAAGGAATTAAATATTTACCCATCTTTGAACTTATGACTTTTATCTCTTTTCCCTCAATCTCCCACTTTCCCCCTGCAGATTCAAAACTTGTTGCTCCACTTTTGGCAAGGTTATCCACAACATCTTCAAGACGTTCTTCAACTTCCGGTCACGTGTGACGTAGTCGCCATCTGCGACTCCATACTTTACAAGGTAAGAGAAGTTCGTGAAACATTCTACACAGATTGATACAGGAAGTAAAACTAGTGGTACTCTTATAACTGTGTCTGTGTATGTAGATCACAATGAAGCATAACTGGAAAGTGATATATTATGCATTGCATTATTATACGGACAAGAACTTCAACTATACTATGATTATCTGAATACTTCATGTTGAAAAAACATGCATGGAGATAATGTAAAACTACTTCCGCATTCTGGTCACGTGATGGGGAGACTTGCCACAGATTTGCATTGCAATCAACTGCTCACAATGGGTGTAGAATACTACGCTTAAATTCCGGTACTGTGATTAACCCTTCTTAATGACACCGTGTGGGAAGGCATATTCTTCATTCTAGTATATATAAAGGAGAGGAATGATAATATTTTAGCTGTTACACACTAGCTTACGAAGTGTGCCTCTAGGGATTTAACAAAATTATTGTGAAACTGAAAGATCAATTTTGAGAAGGGTCAAAAATAAAAAAATAAAAACAACACCTACGCTAAAAAATTTCTTGTCCCTACCGGGGATCGAACCCACTGTCAATGTCGCTCAGCTTGCAAGTCTGAACATACTACTACCACTACTTCACAGCAATTAAATCCTTAGATACCTATCCCCCTCCCCACCGAATATTATTCCCTAACTTCCACGTGTGAGCCTAAGGTTCACCCGTGCTCATAACACACATTCCCACTGCTCACACTTCGTGGGCTGAGAATTAACTGGTTCTATGTCCAGTTTTGCATTTCTTAAAGGTAAAAATTGGACAAGAAACCTTGAGTCGCAAAGTTCTATGTCCGAGAAATTTGAATCTGTAAATAATAATATGAATAAATAAAAAGGCGATCTCCTTTAGAACTTTGTGCTCTTTTGAAAAGAAAATCAAAACTTTGACCTAAATTTTCTCAGTTCACCAAATCACGACTTTTTCTGTGTTTCTCGCAGGTCCTTACGGACGTGTTGATACCAAATGCCATCCAAGATCTTCCAGAGAGGTCAGGAAAATGTGTATTTTTGTTCTCCTTAACCTCCTCCAGCTCCAATTTCGATTCCCTTATCTGCTGCTATCTCTCATAAGTGTCGAGGAAAAAGTAATGTGTCATCAGTCATAAAAAAAAAAAAATAGAAGGTTGATGGCCTGACTTCGGAAGGAAGTCTCAAAAGAACAGGCCATAACAGGGAAATATTTACAAAAAATAGGAAAGAGAGAAAGGTCGCTTTCAAGAAATGCTAAAAAGAACATTGCCAAGAAAAGCCAGAGAGATTAAGTTCAACAGATTCACAGCAGTTCCGGAGATCACATAGGGCAGAACCAGGTGTTGCGACAAAACACCGGCCTGTCGTGACGATAAAGGAATGGAAAAGATGCAAGATGTAAAATATACTATCCAGGGTCAAAAGGTTCGCCCAGTCAATCTCTTTCAAACATCAGATAGCTCAGTGGTATCTATCTAGATCAAGCGTGCGGAAGACTTGAAAGAAAAATGAAAGCTTCGTCCAATAGCCATCTAACCGACTAGACTACCTAGCCAGTCAGCAAGCCAATCAATCATCCACCCACCAGATTAGCCATCCAGCCAGCCAGTGAATCAGTCAGCTAGCCAGCCAGCCAGCCAACAAGTCAACCAACCAACCAACCAACCAACCAAACAACCAATCAAACAACCATCCAACCAACCAATCAATCAACCAACCAACCAACCAATCAACCAACCAACCAACCAACCAACCCACCCACAAATCACTCATCCACCACCCTATCCCACGTCATAATAAAAACCTATGAGCGATACCCCTCATCCACAGGCAATACATTTGCAATGACGCACACCCAAAACATATTAAACTAATGCTAGTGGCATTGCGTCAACAAGTCCTAGCCATTTAACATGCGCTTCGTTCCAATCACCTGCAACCCACGTATTTGTGTTGCCCAGAGCCAGTGGTTTGTAGCAGGCACGTTCTTTTTTGTAGCTAGTGATTAACTAATGCTGGGCGTAATTGAGTAAAAATAATCGAATACTGTAAATAATGTTGACAAATTTTCGAGTAATCAGTTACTTTTATTCTGTTATCGGTAACTTTTAGTATGTTACTAATTTGGTTGATACATTTGGTTGATGGAGAGTTGATTGACTGTTTACAAAAACGTTTAAAAACAGCTCTTATTTGTTTAAAAAGGACGCAGATAATTTCTTTCTTCTTCTAATCTGCACCCTCTTCATTGTCACCTTCGCCCTTGCAGATTACAGCAACATTAATTTCACTTCGTTAGTACCCTTTGCTCTGGGAAAAACACTCTGTCCATGGACCTTAGAGCTGATCTACAACAGAAGAAGCTGGCAGGAGGTTTAAAATGTTAATATGTATTATGTATCCTCTTTCTGCCTGAATTGAGATATGTGATTGAAATGTTGTGACATACTACCAAATCAACCAACCAACCCATAAATCACCCATCCACCCACCCTTTCCCACGTCATAATAAAAACCTAGGACATGCACCCCCACATATAATGTGATTGAAATGTGACATATTACCAAAGACTAAACAGTAACAAGACGGGACCCTCGGCCTAACAGGTTGCCACAGCACCTCCTAACACACTTAGCGGGAGAAGATAAGCATGGCTCTCACAATATATTTATAGTCTTTGATTTTGTGGGACAGAACGGACTCTCTGTAATGGAAAGTGAGAGAACGCTCTTTGTCTTCACAAGGCCTGACGGACAAAACTATTTTTAAAAGAAAGGAAGGAAAAAAAAACGAACAGAAAGAAAGAAAACAGTGAGGAGCATAGCCCCTTCACGTTCGCTCTATCCCCCGCCCCGGTCGTAATTGAGAAGACATTATGCCTTTGTGTCCTCAAGTAACTACTGTCAGAAATCGGAAACAAATTATTACTCGATTTCTAGTGTCTGGAATAATCAGTAATCGCAATCGCTACAAAAATAAATAATTCTTTTTTAAAAAATGCGGTATTGCCCAGCATAGTGATAACCTAGTGATACAAGCATTTTGTATGAAGAAATGGGCGCGAAAGAGGGCGAAGCCAGGCAGTTGGGTAACCGCTTGTTTGTCCCAAGCTGAAAATACAAGGACGGAACTGCAATGTGCACAGTGGTTACATGTTACGTGAAAGAAACTTTTCGAATGATAAAGTGCTGCGGTGGGCGCCCAGAGTTTTGCAGGGCCGTAATTACAGGTCCGTAGTTCATACAAAAAGAAGGCTGAGGGTCGTAGCCCTAAAGTGCTAGTAAAGTCATTGCTTTCATAAGCATGATTGAGATCTAATGAGTTGAAATACAATTAATGCTAGTATATAAGATACGTCAACTTATCTTGGACACCAACAAAGACTACTACATGCGTTCAAAGAGAACTTATTCAGACACATGGATTTTCTTCCTTCACTCAATCGTTTTCACAAAATGTCGAAATCTAGAGCCTAAATGTCGTGAAAATATACGAAAACGTTTGGGCCTGAAGATCTGAACGGACCCTGTTGGGATTGGTGATATATCGTGGTCTAGCGCGCGCACACACACACACACACACACACACACACACACACACACACACACACACACACACACACACACACACACAAATACACACACAAGATGCCAATTCCCTCGTTAAGGAGAAGCATTTCCATGCATAAAACTAAATACGGGAAAGAATCCGCAGAACGTCATGGTGCGCAACTTTCATTTGCCCACTGCGATTTTATAACCCGTTTTCAGGTTACACACGCTCAAATCTTTTTGCTATATCCTACTATGTACTGTCGACTGCCGTCACTCTATCCCTAATTTTCATTGGCTATTCCCACTCACCAGTAATGGAGATAATCATCTGATCTTTTAAAAAAATACAGTTCTTTTAATAGCCCATGACAAGTAAAGTATTTTTGCTGTGACCCACCCCCATGAAAAGCCAGTTTAGGCCTCAGGCTTTTTCAGGTAGCTCATTGGCAGCCCCTGTCTTTTCAAACCTCTGACCCGAAATGGTACGACTTTATTTAACCTAAACTGACCAGGGAAGTGACAAAATGCATTAGAACAGGCCACAGCTAAGGTCACTGGACCCCTGAGAGGGAGAAAACAAGGATGTGATAAACAGAATAACCTTTATTAGTAAGTCCAACTCAAGTGATTTCAAAATTATTGCGTTTGTGTAACCTTTCACTAGACTTTGGTGGGGTAGGCCTGTACATAAAAATTTCTCTCTTCAGTCTTTCATCGGATCTCCGGTCATTTCTGAAGTGCGTCTCCCACTGGATGCGAAATTCCCTGGATGATCTGGTGCCGGAGAATGTCAAGAAAGTCAAACTCTCAGGTGAGAGTAATAATAATAATAATGATAATAATAATAATGATAATTAATAATAATAATAATGCAGATTATTAGTGTCGTATCCAAGCTGATTACCGCTCACACGACTTCACTCTCTTATTACCCCAGCAGGCCAGGTCATTCTAGAACTGTCTCAACTTCCTGAGGAGTATACAGTGCCGCTGCCATATACAGGCGCTGGTCACGTACATTCTGACCAAATATTCACTGCCTGTAACCAGGTACACATTTCACAGACGGGTGGACTGAGAAAAATGTGAATTAAATGCTTTCTTAATGTACCTACAACATGACTGTGGTCGGGGATCGAACCCACGATCTTTAGGTCTTGAGTCCAACACCGCACGCATCCATTCAGCCACGCTGTTCCACAAATGGGTGGTGAAACTACCTAAAAGCGAAAGCAGCAGCTGGATCCTACTAGAAGCATGTCTGGAATACCCTATACCATCTTTGAATGGGCTGGCCGTGTGGTAGTTATAATATGCCAAGATGGTTCACTTGCCGAATGTACAACGGAGAGAGAGAGAGAGAGAGAGAGAGAGAGAGAGAGAGAGAGAGACAGACAGACAGACAGACAGACAGACAGACAGACAGAGAGGATTGTCAAGGGGAACAAGTAAGATGAGATCATTGAGCAGTAAGACCATAGGTAAACCAAAGGGAACGGGCAATGTAATGAATTTCTTTGTCTGCTCCCTTTGAGGTTGTTTTTGGCTGCTTCATCGCCATTTTAAAAAACACTTTCCATCCTCTCGTCTTGGGGGTGTCTCGATCGTGACTTCATCTTTTGAATTGTTTCTTTTCTTTTGCCTTCACAGTATTGCAGCAGTTCTTGCGCAGTATGACCAGACAATTGGCATTTATCAAAATGGCACAAGTAAGCATAATATTCCATCAAAACTTCACCGGCAATTTAGACACAAAAAAAAAACCCACCAAAAAAAACACAACTCTCACGATGTCATAGACCCCAATTTTGTCCCCGGCTTTTTTTTCCACACAATAACACACCTACACACACACACACACACACACACACACACACA
>JAWQUT010000220.1:1180295-1227637 GCA_033807755.1 Ellobium chinense
CAAACTATAGAAGTGTTTTTTTAAAAAATTTTTTATGAGCCCCTAATTTTCATGAATTTTACGCAGTTGAGTTTGACATGAAAGTTACTTCTCACAAATACAGTTGCAGTCATTATTTTTCACAGACTCACTAAAAGGATAGTATGTTTTCATATCAGTACAAAACAGGGTTGCCAGTTTGGTGATTTTAAGTGCCAAATTACAGAAAATGGCAACCATTGTACCAAATACACGTACTAATGCTCAGATTATTGCTCTCATACACATATGAGAAAATTATCATGTGGACTCGTCAAGGATAGATCCTTGCGAAAAGCTATTTCCCATTTTTTCATGAAACTTAGATCTTCGTCAAACAACAACCAAAAAACACTTCTACAGTATATCCTACATTTTGACACATAGGGCCGCATTCCAAATGTTTACACTTTCATCTCATATCACACACTGGTGTGCAATGCATGAATGCTTCCCCTTTAACACATTGAACATCACTGTCTGGATTCCTTCTACTCATTTGGTGGTAATTTCACACCGGTATTTGCTGGGTTGACCTTAACTTATATTTCTGGCCTACAACTGTTTCTGGTCGAAGGAAAGTTACTGCTATAATGATCATGCCTATTCACCTGACAATTTATCTTAACCCTCTAATGCCCAGCGTATCAGATCTGATACATTTCGTGGAACAAAGGAAAAGCAAACCAAGATAAATTTGATGCGTGTTTCAGCATAATGGACCCAAAATTGATCCAAAAACTGGAGATAAATAGGGCTGGGCACTAGAGGGTTAAAGCAGGCGGAAAGTGTTAAGAACAGGAACATACCAGTTATCACCCTATCTGACAACATGGAAGATCCATCCATGAGTGATAAGACACAATATCATAAGAGGATCAACAGAGGTAACAATTCTGCAGTATTTACAGTTATGTGTATAAAATGCGCAGTTTTGACACTAAATGACAAGCATAATTTCATATAATCATTCTCAGGGATGCCATTCATATGTTATGACATTCTCTCAACTTGGTGCCATTTCATGCATGTATTTATATAAGGCAATGAATGATACCGTAAGACAAATTTCTACCTAATACCAATACTATTAATCACTTTATAGTCTTTACTAATTCAAATGAGAATGCAAGGCAAGTAATTAGTTCAAGAAACTACTGGGAAAGAAAAAAAAAAAATCATAATGTGCATGTAGAAAGATCATTCTCTCTGACTGAAAAACAACAAAGACTAATTTCCAAGAATTTTCTAAAGAGTAGCATCTTTGCATTCTGAAAAAGCATGGTATAAACTGGGTGTACATTGGAACATCATTTACTTTTTGCAGTGATGTTCTTAATCTAAAGATTTCCTGACATCCTGCATCTCTTGCGTTGATTAGAAAGTCTCCAAAAGGGCAAACCTGTGACTCCTCTAAGGGACAAAGTACTTATGGAGTGGCTTGGCTGAACGGTTACAGCATTTAAGGCAAACCACAACTCTCCTTATGAGGAGTATAGTGCACTACTGTGGTGCGGACTGCCCTTTTCTAATTCAGTACATTTTATATGCAAATTTGCGCATCAGAGTGCTGAACAGTGCATTTTTTTCTGTTGTGGATGGTGATCTTAGGAAAACATTATCTCAAAATACAGCCGTTACTTCACAACCAGATTTCGTACATATACCAAAGACATGTTAAGGCACATACTTATAGAGGTCTTTTTATAATGTTTCTCATGAAAAAGTTAGGTGGAACTGAGGGAAAAGGCTGTCTTTCAAAGTAACATAACGAGAATCAACCTTAGCAATATAAAATCGTCGCCTTCCACACGAAAGGGCGTATTCCTGTTTTTCACGTTTTTAAGGAGAGCGATTTATGTCTGATTCGATCATACTGATAGTTAGCTTAAGCCCTTAGGAATTTTATGCTATATCTTCGTTACTATTTGAGCTAGGGATACGCCGTTTCATGTGAACATAGTTCTGAGATAGCACTACGTACTGGTGGTGATAACTCAAAACCGTCAAAAATCGGGATACGCCCTTTCGTGTGGAAGGCGACGAAATGCTTCTGTAAGTATGCCCATCACAGTGTCTCAGATACATGTGTGAAATCTGATGGCCAAGTAACAACTGCAGTTTGAGCTAAATTTTTCTTCAGATCACTATCCACAACAAAGAAAGGCGCACTGTTTTGCATTTGGTGCGCAATTTTGCATGAAACATATACTGAATTGAAAAAGGGTCGTGCACACCACAGAAGTGCACTATGCTCTACAAGGATAGGGTATTGGATCACTTCAAGATCTGAAGGTAGTGGATTCAATTCCTCTCATGGTCATGTTTGTAAATGTCTTGGGAAAGCATTCCATTCACAATTTTCTCAGTCCACCCATCTGTCAACAGGCTACCTGATTTCGGGGAGTGAACATTATTGTCAGAATGCTATTAAACAGCGCTTGTAAATGGTTGCAGAACTGTAGACTCTCAGGGAATTGAGAAAGTCTTAGAACGATCAGGCCTGAGTATGGAACTTGCAAAAAGTATTATTATTATTATTATGTAAATGCCACCAAATAATGATACTTAACTGCTAGATCTCACATATTTCAGAACTTCTGTTTAATGAATTTTATCACTGAAAACTTCTGGACAAAAATTTAACTATTTCAGAATTTGAGTGAGTGCATACATCCTGTTGGCTGATAATGGTCAGACTGTTGGGGGAAAATATGGCTTGCATCTATCATACTGGTTGAAATATCATCATCCCCGTTTAGAAGTGTTCTATGCCCACTTTATGTAATTTTGGGACTTTCCAAAGATGCTCTTGAATTAATGCTAGTGTTAGGTTTGGAGAGGAGGAATTGTCTCTTGGAGAGTTCTTGAACAATATTTAGGGATCCTCTCTCTTTTCTAACCTCAATCCTAACCCTATTCCCACCCTTCAGCCAAACCAAATCACCCCAGGATTATACTAACGGAACACAAGGATACTAGTAAACTGGCCCGGCAATATGAACACACATCTGTAATAAATACTGTATGTATGTGCATGATATATTTCAACTTACTGGAAATATTATGGGCTACACATACCTAAAGATCTAAATCAAGCGCAATACTGGGCTATTTGTACATGAGCATATACTGAGTTCTTAATGGTGTTTTTACTTCTATGTTTTAATGACTTTATTAATATAGATATTTATTTATAGATTTTATATATGGCTCTGTCCGCATATGCTTGTTATTATGCAAGTACAAATTATTGTAATACTCGTGTTCTGGCCAATACAAAAGGTACTTCATAAGTAACACAAAATATCACAAGCCCTTTATGTATTAAACAGCAGTTTGCAATTTGGGGTATTGACAAACAAGGCCTGATAATGCATAAAAAATACAAAACAATAACAACAAGTAAAACCCAACACGAACAAACTTCTAAACATTTTTATATTATTTCTGTTTTCATTCCAAGCAAGGTGTCTATCATCTTTTTAGTCGATCAAGCCCAGACACCTGCAATCTATCTGGATCTTCAAAAGGAAATACCATGATGACTGGTCATATTATAAGAAGTGCTTGATGTTGTCTTGATGTTGGTCTATGCCTGAATTGACTAAGATCCTGCTTCAGCCGAGAACCTGAGATCTTTTGAGCATCAGGATTTTAGCCAGAAACTACCGTATGTATCATGATCACGCCTCTGGTGATAGCTTGCTAAATGATTATTAAATCTCTTAATATAAATATTTTTCATAGACTCCAGTTTGTCTCTTGCTCAATATTCCATCCCTCTATGAGAATTCAGTTTTCTATTCATTTTCAAGCAAGGTTGAAAACACGCCGTGAAATATAGATCTACCATTGATGAACAAAATATCTGAAAAGCAGCTGCAATCAAAACAAAACACAGATGGATTATGAATAAATAACGAGTCACAATTTCGATGCAAGATAGTTCTTGGCAGTAACTGAAATTCACAGAAAAGCAATCGCTCTGATTTACAGCTGATCAATATAATTACATTCCATCTGTTGGTGATATACTGGTAGTATAGACATAATGAATATAGAGCCTTGTACGGCAATTCAGTGACCAGCAAACAAAAATGAAAAAAAAAAAAAAAGCATCACAGAGTTGAAGTAGGTCACCAGGCTCAATAAAATTGTATATTTTAGTAAAATCACCGACGAAAAGGAACAATAGCAAATCATCTGTTACAGTTGAGCATGGATAGTAACTCAAATTCTTCAAGGAAAATTCATCTTGTTTGAGTTTGTTAAATTTTGAGGAATGCAAGAAGCACTTGTCGAAGTTTAGAGAAATAAATTTGGGCCCAAAGTTTTGTTGGAGTAAGCTATGATTTCCACTTATATGTGTTTGAGATATACCTGTCTACTAGTGATGTTCCCATAACAAAATAATGAATCAAAATGCCCTTTTAGAGAACACTTTGTAATGGGAATGATGAGTTTAACAACATTATGATATTTTTGCCATTGAGATAGACTTGTTAGATGTAATCGACTTGTAAGATGTAACTGCTATTTTTTTACACAAAACTCCAAGCCAACACATGAAGTCACTGCTCCATTTTTTTTATTTTCAAAGTTCTATCTTGGAATAGACAATGTGGTCTCAGCATGGTTTATACTACTAATGCAAGACACAGACTTCTGAAACCTTTAGATTTGTAATTTCCTGAAGGAGAATTTTCAGACACTAAGGTTGTCTACCAAAAGAATCTTGATGATTCAGTTATCTGAATTTCCACTAAAAAAAAAAATCCCCAACACAGGCACATATAATGACAGGCAACCTTTATCGTTGAAGTTCTAGACCAGTTCTCACCGAGAGTGTGTTACCATGTTGTACCAAGTTACCATCAACTTGCTATTTCTTGGTGAAGTAATAGAAAGTTGACAAATTTTTGAAAGTACGAAAAACTACAAAATTTTCTGTTTTATCCCTGTTTCCACAGTGTTTGTTTTTCAAGATCTGCAACTGATCACCACCGGATTTTAACAGGTTATAAAAGTTTTACAAATATGAAAATTTCCATACAAATATCTTCTCTCACAATTGAAAGTCCACTCACTTGGTGGAAACAAGGCAATAATAACTTGCAACAACATACTGTTAAAGAAGAACTGTGTACAAATCTAAAACTGGACAAATCAATACGATATACATGAATATACACTAAACCATGCCTTTTGTCAATGATATACTCAAAAGTCATTACATTTTCTCCACCCGTCGCCATTCAGTGCCAACAATTCACTGTCCTTTTTCTCCACATATTATTGAGCGGTGTCAATGACAGTCTTTACATTATTTCCTATGAATGTGGATGGAAAATTTTTTTTGCTAGATGCACCATGTGGAGGAAAAGTGTTTAATGACACGATTAAGAGATGCAAAATCAATAGTGCACAAAATGATCATGCAGAATACAAAAAATAAGAGGGCACACCATATCATGTCCATATGGCAAACTGTGCATTCATCATGGCCGAAGAAAATAAGAAGAACTGGTAAACTTGGTAACTTTACATGTAAATGTGAGTATCACATACTTGGAATAAATGGCTGATTACTTTAACAAGTAAGTCATCAATCATTCTGCAGACTGTATCAAAACACACTTTGAATTTTCATATATCAGTGCAATGGTGAATAATCCACTACTTCATTGTGAACAAATGCAAGGGCAATCATTCTAAAATTTTATTAAAAAAAACAAACTGTTGCAACTCCATCTTACCAGAGACCATAATGCAATAATTTTTCCACACAAATTCAAACTAACTGTTGCATCAACAACTCCCCTTGACATGAGGGTAAAAAAAAAAAGGTGAACATACTGTCGTTTAGTCTGCTTTAGTTGCCATCAAATTTCTCAAACCTCAACCCACCAAATCTGTTGGTAAATATCCTTTATTTGCATATAGTGTATTTACATGCTGTAATCCAAACTGAAAATAAATTTTTGTAATGCAGTAATTTTGTGGTTATTTTATGTATACAGATCTGCAAGTTGAACATAATTAAGACATTTTTCTATGATTAAAAGAAAGATAAAAGCCATATAACGACATCTGAAGTCTGCATCCATTGCTTGATTAAGTTCATCATACCTCTCTGTTCAGAACCATAATGAGAACATTACTGTGGAGATAATCTTACTATACATCTATAACAAAATCCCTTTGTTGTTTATGCAATCAAAACTGCTGAAAACACCTGACTTCAAATTTGGCATAGAGCTCTGTGAAATAAAAGGTCATTGTTCCTACCATAAACACACAAAAGGTCATGTGGTTTCTGAGTAATTCTAAAAATTATAAAATAACTGAAAAGTTAATTTACAAGGATGTTTGATCCAGGAGGTATGATCAGTGAAACAAAGGTTGCTGGGCTGGAATTTTCATGGCACTGCCAAAAAAAATAATCTACTTAGAGGAATGTAGCTAAATGCATGTGTCTGGTCCTTATTGTGTAAATAGTTGTGACCTAATAGTCAGAACCTGATAGTAGGATTCTATTGCTGTTTTTATGCTGTTTCTTTCGTCAACAGATATCCTGCTCAAGAATACATTTGATGACTGAGCATCTTTTTTTCTTAGGCCATTTATTTCCTCCATAGATATCAACTGTAAAGTTATTGGAACTAGGTATTAAAAGATGTTAACAGAACTCAACAACAATCTAACAAGAAATATAACAGTAAGCAGCAGCAGCAGTTCAGAAATTCTGGGAAAGAAAGTATAGTAGAGTAAAAGGTGACGGCAATGATCTATAATATAATATATCTGATAAAGAAGTATATACACTGTGCAAGTCCACTCTGCATGGAATGAGGTATAACTGTGTCTGATTTGAGATTAAACAAGGGTACAAAAGTATAAAAAAATAGCATTCTCATGCTTATGAAAATATACCTTGGTGTATCTAACTCACTGGAATGACGGAAGAGACATTATCAGAGGAGAGCATGAAAAATCCCCTCAAATCCTACAGGTTATATTAACAGTAAATCTTTAGAGCCAGCTTTTGCACTATTAATAATTTTCCACCATCTTCATTACCAGTTCCATCATGCACCTATTGTTCCCATCCTGACATCAAGTCAATGGCAAGAGCAATCCACTTGTGTGAGTTTTGCTGAAACTCACTCTTCATGTGAGCGAAACAACTTCAAAGAACCTCTATGGACTCCACAAATCATGTGCGCAATTGCATGATCCATATTTTTTATCTCAACTCATAATTTCTGACTTTCATTTTCATTATACAAACACTGGTCCCCTGAAGATGAGAGGACGAGAGAAGGTGTAGAGGAGAGAGGACATAAAGAAGTTGTATACTATAGACAACATATACGGAAAGCAATGTATATAAAAAAAAAATTAATGTGTTAATGTGTTTACTGAACCAACCAAGACAAGCAAAGATGAAAGGTAGGCCTTTTCGTCAGATGATGTCAGCAGTATGACATTCACGCTGATGGAAACTGCACTCCATCAGTATGGTCAATGATATGAAATGCTTTATCTAGTTACGAGTAAAGTCAACCCACCAGTCAACAAAGACAATAAGAGATGGACAATGGACCTTGAAAAGATTATAAAAACTTAAGCTGACATAATCAGAATTAGGGAAGTTCAGATCTTTGACTTACGCTTTTACTTCATCTACCTCTGCCCAATTTCTTGCTCTGTCTGTCCTACTCTCCAGCAATCTCCATAACAAGTACATATGGACAGGAAAAATTGGGCAGAAGGAAATTTGGGTGGTGGTAGTGGTTGCGGGGGGAAATGGTAGGAGTAGTAGTCATGAAAGCATCTCTGTGACTACACTAGTGTAGAGGTGCATAACAGCTCTTTGCAAGTATGTGGAGTTGAGACAGTGGAGATATACTGCCTGATTGTCATGCATGTTACTGTCATCTCTGCATAATCTGCATAATCGCAATCCATTGGAACACAAAAAAAAAAAAAAATAATAGTTGCATCTAATGTATTGTGGACAATGTTGCATTTAAGCGAAAGTTGCTGTTGTCCAACTGCAAATAAGCAGAGCTGGCTGCATATCTATATATTAAAAGCATCATTTCCTCTCCAGCTAAGTCAGTTACTGTAAAAATGAAACACTAGTGATACATTGCAAATACTATTACTAACAATGAGGATAATGTTACAGGTCAGAGCGCCATAAAAAGAATGGACATGATGGAAAATAGCAGAAGGTCTACATCCCTGAATACTTCTATGTCTTAAATTGGCTGAAAGAAATCTACTGCATAGTTAATACATAGTCAGCTTGGACAAATGTGGCAGAGGCGTGTAGAGAGGAGAGGTGAACATGAAAGATCAGATACTAAAAATATAGGGGGATCTGAATTCATAAAACAATCTATGAATATATTACAATGAAAGAATAAAATATGCCTACATACAATCACTCCTACATCAAGATGAACGGTAGTAAATTCAATAACATTCCATTTGCTGCTCTATCTCATAAGTCAAACAATACAATTGAATGTGACACCAAGAATTAAAATCAAGACAAGATAAGCTATATTTATTTGCACTTATGTGTACATGGGACTACATAGGAAAATCTCTGAATGGCCAAAACATACTATTATGAACTGAAAAAGATGAAAAAAATATGTATGAACTGAAAAGTGTAATCAATCGTACCATCACTAAGTTGCATCTGATAACTTCTAACGCAACTAGTTTGCTCTTCAAAGTTACATGGCACCCTTAAACAAAGTGACCAAGACCATGTATTTTTCTGAAGGAACCACTTCTTTAACTTTTACTCACATGTGTCAAAGTACCCTGTTTTCCCTAGGCTTCATCAACTGATTTGTAATTTACTTATTATTTGACCTATGTATGTATACCTACTCTCTTGAATTTACAGTTATGGACTACATAAAAAGAACTCCAGAGAATTCAGTTCTAGAACAAAGTCTGTTTCAACAATGAGTGTGTGGTGCACATGCATGCAAAATGCCAGCATTCTGTACTTTATATCAAATGGAGTCTTTACCACCAATGAAAACAACTGGTTCAGACACCTGATAATGGTAGAAGTGTGTCTTAGGCTTGGGACTTCTTGTACTCATTCTTTCCCACAAACACGTTTTCTAAATGTTATAAGGGTAACTAAGCCCAAAGTACAAAACACAACAATGGTGGGAAGACCAAGGAAGACATTTCAAAGATATTCAGACATGAAAACATAATGAATTTCATCACAAACTCACTTGATGATGTTCTGCAAACTTACTTTCATGCATTAATCATGTCACTGAGGATTTGTATTAACTAAGGAAATGGCAAAGTGAAAATCACAAAAGTGGTGAGAGATGAAGCTATCCTGTGGCCAACTTACCAAACTTAGGCTGATGGCAGGTAAAAGTCTCAGTTTTAGCCATACAATACTGCAGATTAAAATTCTTGTTATATACAACACATCAAATCAATGTGTCTCTACAACCTTCATAAAATTAGTCTGGCCCAATAACATTGCGCAGGCAAATGAAAAATATGGATTTTCAAAGATTCTTCCTTCATAAAACCCATAAGGAGGCCTACAGATTTCATCCCATACACTTCACTGTTTTCTCCAGACAGTGTGATCATCATTCGCCTTTAAATTTCAAAATCTCCCCCAAAGAGTCGTTGAGCACACTCTGATCCCCTTATTTTCTACACAGCAACTGAAACCAATTTGAAAAAAAAAATAAAATCCCTTCAAAATTTACAACACCCCCACCCAAATTTATGACGAAGGAAGAATGGCCCTCTCATCTCATAAATATGACATGATGAAAACATTGTACAATGATTATCTGTCCCCTCAACACTGGCAGTTAGTGAGGCTATACAATGATGAGAACAACAATGAAGTATCAATGAGCTTTGTATTCCCATATTGGAGTCATTCCAGAGTGAAAATTATTTGTGCGCTGGGATATTGAGTCCTGTGTACTCCACTGTCTCTTTTCAATGCCTGTTTAACTTTCATTCATTTAGCAGCTAGTGGTTAAATTCTGTAAAAACAAGGTACTCCTTTTTCATTTTACACAAGAATTACAACACCTCACCAATATATTTCTAGCTATTTATATTCCAACAACTTGGCTGGCTAGGGACCTAGGTTATATTGAAGTGGAAATGTAACGGATTAAGCTGCTTTACTATTTCCTTGCTACCGAAAGAATGCTTTGTTAATATGCGTGATTAAAACAGATTATCTTTTTGTATCTGCTTCAGCTGAAATGTGAATGACCGTCATGCTGATGGTTTCATGCTTTATTGCATTTGAATCTTCTTTACATATCAGTTACTGAAACTTTAAAGTTTAGAATTCAAGGCGCACACTATACTTAATTAGTATGCAGGTCTAAATGAATAGAATGATGGAAACAAGATCACATTACCATGCGAGGGCAAATTTTGAAAACTGAAAATTGTATGAAGGTTAGCTGGATCCTCCTGTTTTCTCAAAGTTGTTATAATAATCCTGAACAAAATGCTCAAATTATTCCTCTCAAGATCACAGCTCAGGTACAAAATTTAAAGGCTCCTGAAGTACTGATTGGATAAAACATGAAAATTTCAGATAATGGGAAAATTTGTTGGTGAAAACAAAATCTACAAAAATCCATTTCCAGTTTTGCTCATTCTTCTTTGATGGTCAGTATCAGCCCAAATACTAAATTCACAGTCAAGGGTTGGAACCAGGCCATCTATATACATACAAAAAATTACAAATTCAAATTTGGGATGTAACAAAGAAGCCACAGAACACAGTCAAAAATTCGCAAAAAATCTGGCGTCTTTTGTGGCTGTGCCTTTTGGGTATTTGGTAAGTGACTGGATCATGGTTTAGATATTAGAATTCAAGAATAGCAACAACAATTTGTAATAATTACTCCTTGTTATGGGACTCTTAAGTGTCCAGCACCGGTGCTAACAGAAATACTGTGAGACAAAATTATCATTTGCAGTACAATAATTAAGAAAGAGTGGAAATTTAACCTCTAAATAGAGAACTGTAGTATTTTCCTGTTCCAAAATTGAACCATACAGTTCTTTATTAAGAGATTTAATTTTCACTCATTAGTATTGTACTGCATATGTATGAACAACTGGCACTTTCATCACTTATGATACTGTTCAAGAATGGGAGTACATGCTAGTCAAAAAAGAAAAAAAGGACAGGAAAGTTTTGTGAGCTTTGTTGAATGAAGAGTTTTCTAATAATGGTCATCAGAACACCTGAAAACTGATGTAACTGGAACCAGATTTATTCCAGAGTGTCACATGACATGACATTCTCTAGTATGAGTATGGAAACACCTGTGCTCTGACAACGAGTGTGTCATCCATGACGAAGTAACCATTCATCAATGACGCTATTGGCATGAACTCTATGTAACCAAATCCTTTGTGATTCCTTGGACTGGTTGGCTTCTGGAATGCAGCAAGACTGGGATTGGATTCTAGTGACTCCTTGAAAGACTGCCGCTGTGAGACGTCGGGATTCTGATCAACAACTGTCAGAATGATCTTGCCAGCAAACGGCCATGGGAGAAATGCGTCATTTTGTCCTTGTAGGAAGTGAACAAACAAGGACAAAAACTGTCCGCTCCCTGGGGCTGAGCCATGCGTGAAATTTGCCCGCACACATATCTTGTAGCCCCATGCACTAGTATAGAAAGGAGGACTATGAAGAGTACTGCTTTCTCCACCCTCCAGTTTCTGCCGATATTGGCTGAAGTCATTAATGCTCCAGTAGAAATCTCCGTTGAAAAATCTGGCCTCTTTTTCCGACAAAAGCATTTCAAGTTCTTTCAATCTCTTTGTGAGTTCTGAGTTAGTTCTTTCAACAACAGTTATCCTGCTTTGTAGTTCCACACACTGCAGTTGTTGTGAGACAATATCCTGCGACATACTTGCCAGATTAAAGCTCATTGAACTGGACGTATCCTGTTGTGGAAGGGAGTGGTGAGATGTTCCAGCTTGTGATGCACCCAGTGGACTGCCTTGAGCTGGAATATTATAGCTAAGCCTACGAACTGGTGGTTTGGGTCTGGGAGTTTGTCCTTGTGACTGAGGCTGGGGAGGCAGACTTGACGAAGAGTCACCGGAGCGATTAGGTGAAACGGCGCCAGGCTGCTGGCTGAGAGTAGGGCTGGAATGATACTGGACACTGGTTATCCTGTGCTGTCCATCGTCATATTCACGGCTAGGTGGGGCCTGTCCTGTCACACCACTGGCTTCTAGATTTTCTTGTGGCGGTCGATCTTCTACTCTCATAGCTTGTACCTGCGACATCAAACTTGAAGTGGCATATCCCTGGTCCTTTGGACTTGTATGTGCTGAGGGTTTTTCACTTTCACCATGGGATGAACCCCCTGGAGCAGGTCCCGAGGTTAAAATCTGGAGCAAATTGTTCATGGTTCCCTGCATGTCTGAGTGTGATGTTGGACAGATCACCTGTGTCATACCTAGCCGCTGTGCTATGTTGGTCACTGCAAAACACAGCAACTTCATATGACCAGTGGCTGCCATCCTCAGGTGCTCCTCTTCTGCACTTCGCAACATCTGACCAGAGAAGACAGAAAACATATGGATGAATGGAATTTATACTTCTGTATCTCACTGGGCACAACATGTGACATCTTGTAACCTTGCAAAGCAGTAACAATTGACAAAATTAATGAATAACACATGACATTTTGGTAACTCCACAATATTATATGAATAAGATAGTATACTGGGCAAATCATATAAGATACTGTGGCAAAGCAATAAAATTGAATGAATAACTAAGGATATTGTGGCGATATAATAAATTAAATGAATAAGACAGGACACTGTGAATTGACATTCTTAACCCAGATATTTATGTTTTGTAAGCACACTGTAACAAGGCAAATTTCCCTCTGTGGACAAATAAAGTTATCCTTATCCTTACTAAGATATTAAAGTTCAATGACTACTGAGATGTCTTTGTCCTTCTGTATCCACAGAACTGTACAAGCTGTTTGTCTCTAACTTACATGTTTTGGCATGTTCAAGTCACTTTTTCACTACACAAAACTATTAGAGTAACATAAAAGCTTAATGTGCGAACGGTCATTCCATGGAAAAACGATTTGGCCTAGCATTATTTTGGCTAGAAAATACACGTCTGAACTGGCATGAAGTCACCTCTATGCCTTGGGAAAAAATTCTGAGAAAAATCATGATTAAAGAAATTTTTCATTATACAGTCATCTAAAAGTAATATGTCTCATAAGGACTCAAATTTACAATCACCATTTGTCAACAAAACCAATACCTTTGTGCACAGAACAAAATATTATTTTCATATTCTGTATATGGCCATGTAACTTCAGAGAAAAGATGATTCAAAGCTAGCGTAAAGATGTTGAGAAAAGAACAAACATTTCGAAACAGTCACTTCAGCAACTTTGTCTAACTAAAAGACAACATTCTCTGATTTCAGAGAATTCTCTGAAGAGTGACATCTCTGTATAGCTTTCTGGCACTTTTATTTTAAGTACAAACAACTTTAAAAAAAAAAAAAAAGTATGAACAACTTACAGTGTAGCCACAGCCCAAGAGGTGAAAAGGACATCGTATTTCAACCTGCCGGCACTCCATCTCAATATGTCGCTCAATCTGTATGAGGAGAACAACAACAATTACCAGTGTCACTTTCTTTAGGGAGACACTATATTTGGAACTTGCTACTGATCCTACAAGAGGTTAGAAAAATTGTGAATCAGTCAGTCCCTGTAGCAAACTATTCTCTCATATTAAAAGAAGAGATGAAAATAAAACTCCCATAAAAAAGGCAAAAAGATTATCCCAAATTTTAAGACATGAAGCATAAAAAATAACAGCAAAAACAGAAACAGTCTTTTCAACTTCAAGCAGCCATGATGTGAGAAGTATATAAAATATTTATATACATTCAAAATTTCATTAGAAAATCTTTTATTCATTTCTTGAGGACTTAAGCAGGAAATAAGGTTATCTGAAATTTAAAACATGAAAAACCAACAATAACATCAAAAACTGTCTTTTCAAGCAGCCATGATGTGAGAAATACAAGAAATATTTATATACATTCAAGACTTCATTACGAAATCTCTTATTCATTTCTTGAGGACTTGAGCAGGAAAGTTTTCTTCAATTTCTTGACATAAACACTTTCCATCAACAAAGAATTTTCTCAGGGATCTGTGCAACAAACTCAGGAAATAAAAGGCACAAAACATGACAGTGGAAGTCAATTATTTAATTGCTAATTCAGTCAACTGCAATGAATAGAGAACGAAACTGCTTGCAAAGACGTTCTCCCTATTTATCCATGTCACAGTAATTTACTGCAGACAAAAAGCTTCCCAAAGGGAATATCTGCTGAGCCGAAAGATATATTATCAAACAGATACTTAGAAAGATATTTTGGTGACAAAATTTTCCCTTATTAATGAACAATATGGGATTTGGCAATAACTAGTGAGCTGATACATTTCATTTCATTTGATATACTTTGAATAGTGATAATGATTTTATTCTAGAGTGCTCAACTTCATAGGCAGCTTGGATTCAAACTAAAACTTTCAGCTACAAATGATACAAGCTGGAAACCTCACAATGCATTTGCATTGCACTAACCTGTCACAATTAAGTAATCATCTAGTTGGTGTTTAGTTTCATAACAAAAGACCACTTTCGCAATGCCAGTGGTATAAGAAAATTGCAATTTCATGTACAGTTTTGATATTTATTATTGTGCAAATTCAGGCTGAGCTTCTGAATGATACATTTACAGACAAAGCTACTTCACGCAATATAAAACAGCAGAGCTTTGTATACCTCATCCCTAGGCCTCTGTTCAGCACAATGTGGGCATATGACAATAGCTTTCAGACATACTGTTCCATGAATCTGAGGGGAAACAGATAAAGTGGATCATTTCATAAATATATCTATTTAAAATGCACAGACCATAAAAAAAAAGCCCAGCTGGAATAAGGACAAATTTCGGAGAAAGTGAGAACAAAGAATTCAATGTGTACATTAATTAATCAAGAATCAGTATCAAATTAAGACATCAAAAATCTCACAAGAAAACTCAGGAAAATATAAGGAACTTGATTATGCTTTCATCTTTCTGTGAAAAAAAGAAACTCATAACATTCTGCAGATCTACCCTTAGAACTCAGAGAATTGAGTGGATGTTTTCTTTTACATATTGTTGGATCGCCTACCTGAATGTCACAGACTCGCATGGGAATGTGGCAGTGTCCACATTTAACTGGTCGGTTTTCACAGTAGTCTGCCATATGGTCTTCTATATCCCTCCGTGGCATTATACTGGCACACTTAAATGGACAAGGTACCAAGGCCAAAGGACACTCTTCTAAATGGCTCTGTATAGAAGATATTAAATTTATTTTAAGAAATAATATATAAATAAACTTGGCTGCCTTCCTCAATTCCGCTGCTGCTGCTGTTGACTATATGGGGTATAGAGTTCCAGGATAGGTGGAAGACATTTATAATTTCATTTTAGTTGCACAGATAAAATTGATGGAAAACATTTCCTTCTTATTTTTTCAGGTTTCAATTACTGTGGGGACTAATCTGATCCTCCATCATGGTCAATCAATTTTTTTTTATGGCTTAAAAAAACAGGTGTTATTGCAATCTGTTAAGGTATATATGGCCTCTAATGCAATAAACCATCTTGCTCTCAGACCCACCAGTCTTGTATGTAGAGCATGGAATTAGTCGAGTTTATCATTAAAGAGCTATTAGGCCCAACAAATAAGCCATATTTGTCCTTTATACCCTCCCTCCCCTTTTCAACTCCACTCTAATATAAGTAAACTAACTTATTCAGACAATGAAATGATGAAGGTAGCAACTTGTAAGATCATGCTAATTGCATATGATGTGTTAAACGCAATACTGCTCTTAAAGTGGTTAAGAAGAAAAATAACTATCAACACCATAATCCTGTCAAGTATTTAAAAGAATTCTGTGAAGATAATCACTAAATTCAAATGACTGTTGTTGATATCACTACACTAATAATGCAATGGATAAGATTCACTGCGAACAAATTTGAAGTTTGACAACACAGCTGTTGCTGCAGTACTTTAGTGATTTGCATTTTTGCAAAATTTACATGAAAGAAAAAAAAACCACCATTATTTGTTTCAAGTAAATTTTAATATGAATGTTGCATTCTTGCTGTTTTAATTCTAGAGGCTTGAAATTTTCACACATGATGGCAAAGTTGATTTTGAACTAAAGCCAGTTACAAAGGTGTTGCAGTGAAATACTGAGCTGAATCTGGAGCTGCTGTTTAATGTATTTTCATTTTCAGTCACATCACACTCATTAATAGATGAACAACTGTACTATTAGTACCAACCTGTAATTTCCCAAGAGCAAATATCTTATCACAGCCCCCCTTACTGTTAGGGCACCTAATGTTGAAGTTGAGGATCTCTCGCTTAGCAAAGTTGTCAGGGTATACGTCATTCTCCGTCAGCTGTTCATTGTCCACCGGGCAACGATTACTGGAATCCCTGAAAAGTTAAGAGTGACCGATGATTTCTAGCTTAAAGCGTGCTGAAAATGGCATCTTATCAGAGAAAAACAGAACCTTCTACATAATGCATCTGATATGAGATTAAAGCACACATATTCATAATCTATCCAAGCCTTTCACAGGAAGTCACTGTCCATATAAACAGCTCAGAATAATGATCTTTAATCCAGGACTACACATTCAACATTTAAATTTTCATTAGATGGTTCAATTGGCCCCCTCTGCACAATTTTCCTCCTTCTTCATTCTCAACATTTTGTCTTTGAGGCACTCCTAAACCTGGTTGAAACAGATTTCGGAAGGATTTCCATATGTGATAACTCCTACAATGAACTCCTGACCCGTGCCAATGAATACACAAAAGAGGGATTATTTTGATGGGGTTGGTATAAAGAAAAAAAAATAAAAGGGGGGGGGGTTGGATTTTCCTGGGTGGATAAACAAAGAAAGAGAAATGGTACTGTTTTTGGATTTTCCAAGTAGACCCGAATATCAAATTGTCTGCTGAGCTTGAAGCCAACTCCACAGTGTGTAACTTTAATATTCATTAATTCCGTTACAGAGGCAAAAACATGTTTTATTCCTTGAGAAACAGCATTTGCAAATTGGGAACCTCTTTGAAATTATTTGATTGATTGATAAGATATTTTTCAATGTATCGTTAGTTACCACATATGGAAATCCTCCCCAGATTTATGGGCATACCTGAGGGATCGAATAATGCAATCTCTACAGAATCTGTGTCCACACTTAGTTTGGCGAGGTTCTCGCAGAACTAGCAAACAAATGGGGCATTCATATCGTGGCTCCACTGGGGGAACAAACTCATTGTCGTAGCCTTCCATGGTCTGATAGAAAGAGGAAGCAGTAGCTGCCACTATTCACTGCTGGAGTGGAAAGTCTGGTGTTTACTGCTAAAACTCATAGCCCTGGCATGCTGTAGATTGAACAAAACATGACCATGATGAGAGGCAGTCTTAAACATGATCTAGTTATGAATTTAAACCTAATGCCTCAATCCAGCTTTAAAACTTTAAACAATGTAAACACATGACAGAAATCTCCATTGTAAAATAATGTCCGTCTGAAAGAAAACCTGGTTTTATTCTAATTTAATAATATAGCACTTTCAAACATTAAACTTCAATGTGGAAGATTCTTGAAAATTTCTGTTTCAATACTATGCAATGAAGAGATTAAGACTTCGAGGCAGATTGGGAAAGATGGAAATCACAGTGTTCAAACTCATGCCAAAAAGAAAAATATTAAATAATAAAGATAATGAAACAGAACAACATTACAATTCAAAGTCAAACCAAACCAGATGCTAAAAATTATATTTTCCACCATTACTATTACTAACTATACAGTCATTTCAAGCTGTCCCCTTAAGGCATTTGCCTAAAACCGAATCATAATGTATATTTGCCAGATCTGATATGTCATAAAAAGCTAACTAACTGATCTAGAAAATGTCCAGTAAGATTTCCATGCAGTACTCCACACTTTGATCTACAAGCCTCATGAATGCCATGTGTGTTTGGGGCAAACTGTCACTGGTACTCTTCCTATGCTAGTACGCTGCCGGAAGGTGCAAAAAAAAAGCAAAACACTAGAAGAATTCATTGGCAATGTTGCGAGTATTATTCTAAAATGAAGGTATGACTATGCCTAAATATATATAGACAAACATCTATCTCCCTGCTTAAAAGTGCTGTGCCCTCAAAATTTTATCTTTCACCTGCCTCTGGTCAAATGTCATATTCTCTTAATGAAGAAATGGTCCTCCTCTATTATCCCCTAGTGTAGGACTTTAGCAAAATTCTACTCCAAGGGACAATTACCTAGTCATAACAAACTGCTATAAATGCTCAGAGCTAAGCTCAAAGATACCAGTATTGAAGAAGAAAAGGAAAGATTTCCGCATGCAACGCAACCTGAAGCAATAATATAGCTATTATGTTAGCATCAGTCGAGGTGAGCATTAAAAATAGATTGGATCCATGTAAATACATATGCGACCCCCTGCAAACACTCAAAGGTCGCGTCGTGGTACAGTATGACTTGCATGCAGAATTCCTCCCAAAGAAAAAGAGGGTGTGGGCTACATAGGGAAGTTTTTCTACATTCAATTTGTTCATAATCATAACCAAAGATCATCAAAACTTCAGAAACAAACTGGAATGTTAACCTTTATGATGCGGTGATAGTATGTATACCTGTGCGCTCGTTACCATTCAGTGCAGCAGTATTATATTATTATATACGCATCACTCAACCAACCTCTACCTGCGATGTATCCCGGCAATGGGTGCTAACTGCCTGGCAGTATGCGCTGATCCGCTATAACATTGGTAAAACTAGGTCACACAGCCAGCGAGCTGCATAGCGCGTGGTCAGCTAGTGCTACTAGTGTTAATAATAATAAAAACAGACATCTATATAAATCACTTTGCTTTTCCCCATGGCAAGTGGCAAGACTCTTATGTTATTCTTGTGGTATGCTCCTTACCTTGTCCTTAAAATAACTTAACTTCTTCTAAGTAAGCTTACTTACTTAACTTACTAAATTTTATGCATCACCATAACAGACAGTGAAAGAGTGGCACAATGTCATATTTTGAGAATAATTAATACCCTTTCATAATAATATGTCAAATCACTTACTCACTTACTATAACATGCCAAGTTTACATGGATTAAAAGATGGACCTTCTCTCATGACAGCACCGATTCGATGACTAGACTAAGACTTAAAAATCTAAATGAACTGTATCAACTAGACTATCATTGCCACAGCAGTGCTGTCCTGAGAGATAGCCAAGAGATGGGTGCAGAGGCCTTGGAGAATAGTGTAGAGCCTGTGCTTCACATAGCAGGATGACAGTTATGATCCATGATTATTGTGTGTGAGTCGTACTAGAATTTACTAGATAGTAGATCTTGTCTAGTTAGTAGTAGATCAAACAGAAAATACGGAGTAGAGGATGTGGTGGGGTGACAAAAAAGAAGGGAAACTGTGTTCAGGTGACTTAGAAAATTGTAGAATCAACTGTTCCCATACAGTTCGTAAGTATTTGTGACAGAAAACTTGGGAAAAAAATGTGACAGCGTGAACAGTGCTCACAATTCACATCACATGTCCCATCACCGGTGTGACTAATGTCACGGTCGGAGTCGAAGGAAGAGCGTGCTATGGACTAGGATATGGCCTTATTTATAGCGAGAATATGTTAGTTAGCAGGGTAGAACTCACTTAACGACCGGCCTAACGGCAAAAAACCACACATACCAAACATCAGCTCAATAGTCTTTGTATTGGCCGATGAACAGGACACTGTTGTTAATCAGGGCCATGATCACATGAATGCTTTCCCCTACGCCTGGCCTACGCGAATTGCCCCAAGGAAGTAATACGAACGAATGTATGAAGCTGTGTTATGGAAATCAAGTGAAATAAGTTGCATCCTCATTTGATCTCGTGCGAACATGCTTCGTATTGAACATGTTTCGCATTCATGTTCCTATATATATTCATCGTTTTAAAATCAGAACATCAGTGAGTGATGAGTGAATCACTGATTCTGTTCTGACCACTGTGTAAACTGGACAAGACTACGACGACAATACTGTTGGTTAGACCATAATGCCCGATTTTTAGAACCACCTCTTCTATCCCCTTCTTCTGAACTAACAATCATTGTTAAATGAATGAGCTGAAGACTTGACTCCTGCAATTCTCCTAATTGAAATAGTACTGTCAGAAGTAAGCCTTATGTGCCATTACGATTGTAACCATAGGGAAAGGAGAACGAGGTAAGCAGTTAGAAGAGAGAATTAGTTTATGTAAAAACATAATTAAGTCCCCTCTTATCATCCCTCCGTAAAAGACATTTACCAAGCAGCCTGCTCCCCACCCCAATCNCGTCCTATTATTTACTGCGATTTCCCTATCAAATTTGCTGATCAGACTTTCAGATGTTAATGAAACACCATTTTAACATCTGCTGAACTTGGTTTTGAGTTGAATGGTTAGGTCAATCACCTCCTTGAAATGGCAGGCCATCAATATATTCCTGAGTCCTCCATCCATAATTATCTGCATCTTCAGTGTTGTTACGATTAGTCTAGGTCTAGGTCTAGATCTAGATCTACTGCCATCTGACTTCCAGGGCAATATGTGGCAATGTTGCCGCTAGTAGAGATTTTTTCCGTCCGTTCAAGTAAAATGGCTCCATGAATACTGATTTTCCCCGACGTAAAAGTAAATTGCTTTTTTGTTAGGAAAAAAATTGTGAAATGTGGAATCAATTGCGTAAAATGTATAGATCTACTATCAAGAATAATGCCAGGGGGGAAAGAATTCTGAATGAGACTTTCATCCCTATCTGGAACTCATGCTAACAATTACAATCCTAGCCCTTCTCCCAACGATAATACAAATACAACCCCAACCCTTATCCTAACCCTAATTCCCTTTTGGGATAGGCTCTCGATAGGAGCATGTTTGAGATGAGTCCCTAACTCAAATGTCTGTCGAGATAGGAGCATCAGATAAGAATGTCATTCGGAATATTTCCCACCAAACAATCTCACTACAGTGCCACATTTTGTATGACAAAAGAGAGGAAAACAGGACAAAAAATGTCACTGCAGTGAGTGCAAGAGGGTCATGTGATGTGGATTACAATGTTATTATTATCTCTACTTTGCATGGTATATATTGTTTTACTTTTCATTTTCTTCATAAAGTGTCTTGCCTAGATAGATCTAAATCTGGTCTACACACTTACTTCTCATTCTTTGAATGGGTTACAACAGTCTCTTATGACAGCATAGCCTGGTGAACAGGTGAAAGAATTAAGTCTAAATGAACTGTATAAATAGAAGAGTGGTGCTCTTCTAAGGAACAATTGCTGGGATTGATAGGGCTGAGGGGCGATTTTATTGGGCATGCTGACAGCACTTTTCAGTTTGATTCACCAATGTGAGAGATTGTCAGGATCACCAAGCTTTGCAAAGAGCATGCCAAATACAGAAGCAGCTGACAGAGAGAGAAATAGTGTGTTAAGAGTGAGCATGCACTTAATATCTTAGATGAATGGTTGCTGCGAGATCAAGTAATAAAAAAGAAAAAATGCAGAAAACATATTTTTGTTTTAACTTTAACTTTCTTCTACTTTTGAAAGTTGTCTTGTTTCAGTAAAAGTCCACAAACTCTCTTGCACAAATCCCCTTAATAAGAGATATTTTTAAAAAATCGTTGATAAACATTTATTATGGCACAGTTTAGGTTTGGTGAAGATCTGTTTTGTTAGAAATGTATTTTCATGAACCTCACAGAAAAATTGAGGAGCATTTTATCTTCATTCACAGTTGGAGGTATCTACACTGTTATCAAGACAAAAGCCCCAGTGACTGTGGAGGAATGGGGTGAACAGTATTGCCTTATAGGTCCATACAATGAAGCATGTGTCCGAACAGAGGTGGAGGTGTTGGAACCCCACCACCATGTATACAGGGAGGTTATTGGAAATATGAGGAAGGCTGGCATCAAGGTACTTCACATGGCTTTGGCCATTCAGAATAATAAACTTCTAACTTTTTAAACGTTCTGTGGACCACCAATTAGCTCTCTATGTATCAGTGGTGGACTTCCCTTGTTTCACTGTACTTATCCAGTGTTTTGTCCAGGTTTTGCGATCATGTAATCCACCTCTTAAATTTTAACACCCCCCATCCCTCTTATACTGAACACATGCAGGTCTCTTTTTTCCTGCACTCCAAAGTTACACTCTAAAATCCCCTCATGGCAAGGCATGAATGTCTTCCCCAACTCATATGACTTGGAGAAAACCCTTTTTTTATTTTTTCAGTTCAGTAATTGAGTAAGGCAGTAAAGCCATTAATGCAAGCCTTATAGTTTCAGTTATAATCAGCTCCTGTCTTATCTTGCATAGAATTTTGGTATACTAACTGATCCCTTTACAACATTATGCCTGAAAAATTCAGGCCTGTGCTATCATTGCTTTTATAAGGAAAGACATGGAAGAGATTGCATTTTTACTTCATATCCTTGCTTATTGACACAGGTAAAATGAGATGTGTTTTTGAAAATTTTTGTTTACTTTTTGCATGTTGATTTGAAAAATTTATGCATGATCTGTGGCTATGAAAAGGTTAACATGAATCCAAAGTATGCTGTTGTTCATGACAGAGAAAGTGTAGCGTTAACTTAGGCTTCACAGACCTCTGATTGGTTTGTTCATGCAGCATCCTTAAACATGCCATATTCACTCATGTGCTTTTTTCACCAGCTTCATATGGATACTAAATTGAATAGAAGTGTAACCAAAATATTACTTTACTTGCCAGGTATACTTCGGTCGTTGGCTGATTGATGGCTACCCCAAAGTTGTTTTGTTTGACATTGGTTCTGCGGCATGGAAACTAGATGAATTCAAGCATGAGCTTTGGGAGACAGCTAACATCGGCGTTCCCTGGCATGACCGGGAGTCCAACGATGCTGTTATATTTGGGGCGCTTGTAGCGTGGTTCTTAGGAGATGTAAGTTACAGAAACAGTGTTCAGCCATGTGACTTGGGCAGGATTATTTCATAACAGTGGCAGATCTGTTCATTACATGGCACAGATGTGTTCATTACAGGTCATCGCTGTTCTTCACAAATGGCCTAAGTCAGGTTAAGGCCATTTTTGAATTAGAGTACCGTTGTGTATGATATCAAGGCCCATGTTGGCATTTTTAAAAATTAAAATGTGTCAATGTGGTAGCCGATAGATACATGGGCTTTTTTATTGTTTTTTGCTTTGCCACAAAAACGTTCTCCTCCATGTTCTCTGAGAAATGACTTGGGCTACTTTCGAATCACAGAGATGATATTCACAAATTAGACAGGCAGTTAGAACATTACAGAGCTTTCCATCTTGTTTTCTTACTACCAGCTTTCCTGATGTATGTATTCTGTTTAACATCTTGTTTATGATGTGAGTCCTGGTGTTGGGATATTAAGTTGTATGTTATGATTTCAAAATTATATTAAGCTATGGCAGAGACCCAGCATCAGCATATGCCTATCCACTCTGGGCTTTGAAATTCATCGGAGCGCTTATTTTACATTGTCATCTGCATGATTGATCTATAGTGACTTTTCAGTATGAGTTTATTATAATTGTTCCTTTTTTTCTTTTTGTAATTACTGGAATTAATTGTGTTAATATCCTTTCTTACTGTTTGATTTTTGAAGTTTATCAAGTACACCTCAGCAGACCCCATGGTGATAGCCCACTTTCATGAATGGTTGGCGGGTGCAGGACTTGTCTACACACGGACACGCAAGATCAACGCATCTCTTATCTTTACCACTCATGCAACATTGCTGGGGAGGTACCTGTGTGCAGGCAGTGCTGACTTCTACAACAATCTGGATAAAGTATGTAAATGGTGAATCAGGCATAAATTTGATATCAGGATTTAGAGTTTGTAAATTTTCAGTGTGAATTGTAAGTCTCACTAAGGGAAATGATAATGTGGACTCAACAAAGCAAAGAGTTTCAAAGCACAATTGGAACTCGTTATGACTTTGACGTAAACAGTTATTCTTCTCGCTAAAATCCAGTAAAGTTCTCACAGCTAGACAGGCATCACTGGATGTGAGCATGATCAACAAAATGTGTGTGGGCTGCAGTAATGCTCAGTTGTGTATAATAGCAATAGAGGTTGGAAATGAGAATGTGGATCAGACCTGTTTCTCATCTTACATTTTTAGCCCCTTTTCTTCTTTTTCACATACCAAGAACGATTTGTGTATGAGAATTTATGGATGTGCTTTCATCCAGCTCTCTTTGGAATAACTGATCATGCAAATTCCAAGCATTAAGCTCACTCACTAGAAAAGAAACGATTCCTTCCTCTCTAAGAATGGCTGAATTTGAGTTGAACTGAGTCTTCAGGTGGAATCTTTTTTTGTTGATGGAAGTGTGACATCCTGTCCAGTCGCTGTAAGATTGTTGGTCATAGTAGTTGTCATGATTGGTTTCACAGAACTGATGTTCAAAGTTCAAGTGTATTGAAAGACACAGGTTCTCACCATGCTAGCCAAAATACCCTCTTTTAATTGAAATTTCTTCTCCTCGGTTGACTTTGTAGATCATGCCATGTAAATATCTTCAGCTTATTCAAGTTTCCTTGATATAGATAAACTTATTGCGGTGTTTTACAAGTAATTTGATATGTGAATTAACTTTGCAGTTCAACCTGGATAAGGAAGCAGGTGATCGCCAGATTTATCACCGTTACTGTATGGAACGTGCCGCCGTCCATTGCTCTCATGTTTTCACAACAGTTTCAGAGATTACAGGAGTGGAGGCTGAGCACTTGTTGAAAAGAAAACCAGGTACAGAATGAGTGAAAAGAATGAATTGTTACATTTATTACTTGATGGGGCAGGTTTTAATATTTACAATTGAGATGATATTATTTATCAAAAAACATTCTGAAGTTCCTTGAATGTATGGTGCTTTTGAGAATGGAGTTTTTTAGGAGGGGGAGGGAGGGAAGGTGGAGTAACACTTTGTAATTTTTCAACTTTTTATTGACAAATTGTGTTTGATGGTTAAGGTTGTCCCAGCATTCTTAGGATCAGTGGACATGAAACTCACATAAGGAATATGTTCATTAGAAAAATTTCAAGTTTTTATGAATAACAATAATCACATCAGGCTGTACACATCATCAAAGTAGTTTTTTGAAATATTATAGATGAACCTGTTTGTTCCCTTTTCCAGAGGTTATTACACCAAATGGACTGAATGTCGTAAAGTTCAGTGCGCTTCACGAGTTCCAGAACCTGCATGCCATAAACAAAGAGAAGATCAACGACTTCGTGCGAGGGCATTTTTATGGGTAAGACTCGGGGCAGCAGAATGTTCAAGTCTGCTTTGTTGTTTACAAGTGTTCTGCTTTGTCGTTTACAAGTGTATCTTGGAATGCTGCAATGTAGGATGTCATCTGCAGAAAACATGCTACAGCAGAAGAGTGGGCAAGTGGAAGATGTCAGCCACTTGACAAAAGAAAAGAAGTCCACTTATGTGTGCAGAAACCGTGTTTTCAGAAAAGCTAAATACGCTGTTCTCAGGTCAAATTTGAAAAAAGTCCCTAGAGATTTCCATCCCAAATGTGTCTGTATATTTCTGTAGACCAATACTTGTAGAGTTTGTGACTACAAGGGAGTGAGGGACAGTATACATGAGAAAGGACAGTCTCTCTCTTTGTCATTGAATGGTTCGAAGATAATGAGAGATTCAGCCTATTACTGTAGCATTGGCAGTAAGAGCTCATCCGAGTTCATAGTAGAGATAGTGTGAGAATAATTTGTTAGGAAGCTGTATTTGAGTAAAGACATTTTCTTTCTCAGTTTTCCTCTCTCTTTTGATGTTATGTTTTGTTTTGATTTATATAATGCATGGATGCTATCGTATTCAAGCTAACTACATATGTCTGGTGATCACTCTGATCAGCGTTTGTTCTAACATACCATTAACTGAGTCATACGTGTGTATTTCTCCCACCTCATAGGCATGGCCAGCCAATTGGGTATGATAAAGATACTGTATTTTCCCTATTTGCTGCCCCTGAAGAGGGAAAATTATTTTGATAGGGCATGCTGTATTTCCAGTATTCTTATACAAAAAATACAGACCAATAAAATCTAGCAGTGTATAGCAAACTAATCCTTGTGTCAGGCTTGGGAGACATGCATTGTACAGTAGAATTCATTAACAAAGTAGCAACAGTTGAAATACAGTGTGGCAGGAATTTCTCAGCAATGCTGACAGATATTACAATGTAATGAGTGGTAGTGCTTAATAAGGGGTGAGTCAATTACCTCTGACCGTCAGCATAAACAAACCCTCCTATGCATTGTAACGTGGGTACATCAATGAAAAAGGGGATACAGAGGAGGCTTGGGATGTAGGGCGTAACAGATAGGGATTATATGGTACATGATTGTGGGAATTTTAATTTCTTTGGACAAGTTCATCATATCAGATGATAGTTACTGCAGCATCTTTGATGCATGTTTTATGTCCTTGTTTTCATTTCTTGTGCATCCAGCATTTCATATTATTATGCAGATGAAAATCAATGTGGACTTTCAATACTTGAATGATAAGTGGGATAGGAACTGGCTTAAATATCGAGGCAGAGGCCATAGGATTTATTATAGTTTAAAAAAAGGGAAATGTCAGTTTGCATCAGGAAAGGAGAGATTGATAGCTTGTGCTATATATAACCTTTGATGACAGATTGGTGAAAACATAATGCACTTTATATGAAATGTATGACACTAAGGTCATGAAGTATCATCTTATCTGAAAATTTGTTTCTTGATTATTATCAAATGTTAGTACTTCTAGTATTTCACCGGAACAACTTTTTGCACAGGTATTCAGACAAATATTTTTAAAGCACTTGAGCCATTTTGTAGCTCCTCAGTTTCATGTACATAAGTCAAAATACTCATTTTTTGTGGTGATTACTGGTATCTCTTTCTCCTTTACTTATAGATTTTATTGCACTGGTTAAATGAGATAGGAGGTCCGGCTGTATGCGTAATCATTACATTAATTAAGGTATTATGTTAACCACAGTGATCACAGCAAATGATTTGGGAGTTTCCGCAATGTGTAGCTTTTGTAAGGATTATGCATATGGCCAGTTTCATATATAGGAATTCAATGTGGTGTTTTTAGTTCATTTTATTTTGAAATGCTCCTATTTTCCCCTTCTTTTTTAGTTATGGGGTTATAATAATCAGACTCAAGGCAATTTCAGTTTTTTGTTTTTTTTAAATTCCTTTGTTGTGGGGGAATTTTACTGATCTGGTCTTTATAATTTTAATAATTAAGATCATAAACACTCCAAGTTTCTTATTTGATAAGCTTTGTAAGTAAATTTTTTGTAACCCAACCATATGATTGTAGTTAATAAAGTGACACAGGCTTGAATATCTTGCAGGACTGAACTGGTACCAGATGTGCTATGAAGAAGGTAAATAAAGCCATAAAAATCAAATACATGTAATTTCAGGTCTAAATTTGTAATTCCAGATGATGTTTACTTTTCTTTTCAGACATTACGACTTCGATTTAGACAAGACCTTGTACTATTTCACAGCAGGCCGCTATGAATTCTCAAACAAAGGTGCAGATATGTTTATAGAATCTTTAGCACGGCTGAACTATTACCTCAAGGTATGTTAATTTTTTTTATAGGTGTTTTGTGAGTTTGAACAGCCTTTGGCTTTGCTGAAAAGGAGGTCAGGTTTCTGTTCATATTTCTTTTAAAAAAAATGAAGTGAAAATTCTGAAAGTATATTCTGTCAAAGTCATTCCAAGATCTGATTAACTGATCTTTTATTCTTTCTGCATAATCCTTATAAAAGCAAATATGCTCCATCTCTTCCCTCTGTCTTGAATCCTTTAAATCTCTGAAATCTGCCAATAAAGTAAAGATGACAGTGACCTATAAACTAAAAGACTTTTACTTATCCTGCAAAGATTTTTACAGTGCCAAATAGTTTTATAGATTTCATAATGAAACGGCGGTGCATCATACTTCTAGGTGAGAACATTTCAGTCAGTGATTTTGGATTTGCATATATTCCAAAATGTATAGCAAATATTTATAGATGAAAATGATGTGTTAATGATTGTCAGAAACATATCTTGAGTTTCATTCTTCAAAACAAATTTGATCAAAAAGTGAGGAGACTTTTTAAATGATATTTTAAAATGAGGAGGCATGTTTATGTGAATTACTTCATCTTTGCTCTGATAAAGTCAAACTGAGTGTGAAAATTGTACACTTAAATACATAAGAAAATATTCCAGTAGTATATAAGAATTCCTGACCACAGTTCTATCCTTGGCACATTACCATTCAGCAGTCCCAACTGCTTCTTGTTTAATAAAGAGCACCCTGGATAGACATCCATCTAATAACAATTCCACAAGAGCTTGACCTGAAGAGTAGATGTGTTTATGTGGGCTCCACTGAATACATTTTTAAATATTGCAGTATTTCATCATACATGATTTTTTTATTCTCCTTTTCTCACCCTAGCCATGTAATAATGTTGTGACCATTTCTGATATTCCCAACTATCTAATGTGGTTTTTCTCTTGTTTTCTCATCTCAGTCATGTAATAGTGATGTGACCATCATAGCATTTCTGATTTTCCCGGCCAAGACAAACAACTTCAATGTTGAGTCCCTACGAGGTCAGGCCATTGCTAAACAGCTCAAGGAAACAGTAAATACTGTGCAGAACTCAATAGGAAGAAGAATCTATGATATATGCCTCAGGTAAGAATGTCTTTAAACATAATTATTGTATCTTTCTGGTGCAGTTAGTTACATAGGGTCCCGCATCCACATTGTATTATGTCAGCCATCTCTATCCTGCACAGTCCTGTAGATTTCTCTAAAGCTGCCCAGCCCAGTCTTTCCAGCCTCCCTTGGTAGAGGTTATATCATTATTCCTTCTGGGCAGCCTTTTTTTCCAACATTCTAGCTACAAATGAAATAGTGGATTAGTTTGCCCAGGAGCCATAGGGGACCCTATGCCTAATCATCATTTTAGGTTATTTTACGCGGCACTAAATTAAATTTATTGATTTTGATGACTGAATGATCATGGACCACTCTCAATTATTATGCATGCACTATCATCCAAGCATCGTAAGCCACAACTCCAGCTATCACTATGTCTGCTTTCCACTTTTCCATTGTCAAAGAAATACAGCTGGCTCATGGAGGGGGNGGGGGGGGGGGATGCTAATTAGCTTTTATAGACTGGTGCATCTTTTACTTTCAGAAGTGAGAGTTGCTGATACAATCACATTACAGTTTTGTTGAAACTGGAAATGACCTGCATTTGGGTTGAGTATTTAAGAACGGTCTGTTGAACCAACATTGTTCATCAGTCTTTGATTTTGCCTGTTTTCCTTTACCAGGGGCAGTTTACCTACCGGAGATGACATACTTACACAAGAGGACACTGTCAAGCTTAAACGATGTATCTATGCAGCACAGGTAGGGAAAGATAGGGGTGATGAATAAACTTGTTAAACTTGTTTTGGTAATAACTGAAGGCTTTGCTGGTTAGGAGGCAATTTTTACAGATTTTGATCTGCATGATTATCCTCCTCCAATCACCTGTGCTGTTTGTGAGCAACAGTGAATCCAGTCTGAAGATATGATCGTTTAAAGTCAGGAAGAACCTCATCAGAACATGCATGTCAAAAGCTCAAAATATTTTCCTTCATGTACGCAAAGCAGGCAGATGTTAAGGGCTATCAGGATACTTCAGATTTTGCTTAGTGGAGTTAAATATGCTTCAGCATGATAACCTCCTTCATCTTCGCTGACAAGTAGGATAGAGTGCATGATGGCGTTAATAAGTGGCAGTGGCTTTGGACTATATAGGTTAAAGATTAAGGCTAATGCTTCTTATCAAGCTGAAGGAGGCCAGTAGTGAAATGTAGTAAATAGCCTGAGGCACTGACAGAGTGGGAGGGAATGTGTTGTATATACCTGGAAAATGAAACTTGAGTCTCGTATGTGTTGTCAGTAATGTTTCATGTACTTTCAGAGACACAGTCTTCCCCCCATCTGTACTCACAATGTGCAAGATGACCACAATGACCAGGTCCTCAACCAAATCAGACGATGCAGTCTCTTTAACAACCGCCATGATAGGGTCAAGGTCAGTCAGAGTTTAGAAATAAGAGCACTTTTATTTGAGTGCTGCTACATTGGATCAGTTTTGGATGATTTCATGATCAACGAATAAGCATTTTGCAAGAGGCGTTAGTTTAAAGAAGAAGCTTTTATGACTTGCAGAGGCATTGGGCTGGTGGGGAGCTACTAACAGAGCTTTAGGGAAGAGAGCTATCATTTTTTGAGATTTCTTTAGAGTAGTCCGACTGTGTTGATGTCTTGTAATGAATAGTTATAAAAATGATGTAATCTACTCTGGTTTGTTTAGATTTCACTATTTTGGTAATCTCAGGCATGTTCCACCATATGCAAATTTAAACTTAGAGCAGATGTAAGACAACTTTCAGATATATAAATTTGGAAAGTTTTAATATAATATGCCAATTATTAGCCTTAAAAGGCCTTCTTCAGGAATAATAACCCCATAGCATACCGTCATAATGAAGTTGCTTGTTCATTTCTCCTCCGTGACAGATTGTATTCCACCCAGAGTTCCTCAACTCGACCAACCCTCTTTTTGCCTTGGACTATGAGGACTTTGTGAGAGGATGTCATCTTGGAGTCTTCCCCAGTTACTATGAACCATGGGGATACACACCAGGTTAGGCAGGCATTAAGGAAGGAGACACCTGATCTTTGGGCATGTTGGTCTCTTTGCTCAGTTCTTTATGCATGAAGGATGAAAAATGCAGTTTTGGGAAAGCAGACTTGGAGTGCTGGCATAGGCTATGGAGTGAATAGTATGCCAGTTTGATAAGTAAACATGGAATATGGCGAGTTCAGTTTTTATACTTCTACGATCCAAGTCGTGAGTTCAATTCAATGTGGTCAAGGACCATAGCTGTGGGACCTCAACTGCAGGTCAGTCTCATTGCCCCAAATGCTTTAAAGTTACATGTGTAATTAAGCTAGGGCTAAGATTTTTGTCCAATCCTGAAGGATTTACTTTGGTGTTTCACGGCTAGCTCCTCATGGGCAAAGGTCTGGTTGTGAGAGGCCCATTCTGCGGGAATGATGGCAGGCTTGGTAATGCACATTCTTGGAATGACCACATGTGTTCAGTCTAGTCAGACATTTTGGATTTTCCATCATTGTTCAGTAATCAACACGGTTTTGGCCATGATGTAATGATGAAGACGGTGTTCCTCCAAGCTCTTATACCGTGATCATTTCAGAACATATTTATTATTTTCAAAAATATGAAACACTCTCAGCACTGTGGCATGAAAAATTTAATAAAAGTCCAAAATTTTTGGATCTGTGTCCTTCTTCAGGGAACATAACATAAAATAATGAATAAGGAAAGATCACACGAACACACATCACGGCATAACACATAGGCAGGCGAAACCAAATCTAAACACAGCAAGTAAAGGGGCAGAAACTAGAACATATTTATTATAGTGACTTAAGTGAAAAGGTTTATTTAATTTTGGAAGAAAGAGAAATTTTTTGGATATTTGCATTGGCCATGACTTGTGCCATTCTGTTGATGAGATCTTTCTTTACTTCATCCATCATGGTGGACATGTATGATGTTATTCCACAAGTTGGCTCACAATATTAGTATGATTGGTTCAAACTTCTAGCTGCTCAGATGGTTTTATTGGAATTCATGCATGAATTTAAAAAAAAAAAAAAAAATACAAGGTAGAATAAGATGTTATTATTAATTAAATCTCCTCATGCTGCCCAAAAGATTGTATACATTTCTATTTTTCACAGAAATGCATTGTTACCTAGTAGGCAGGGATGCCTGTCTTCAGAGATTTTTCTAAAATGAGAGAATATTATATTGCCTTTCAGCTTGATGTCAGTCTGATAAACAGTTTAGGTGAAAAAATTTTAATCATCTTAAAATATGTAAATTCTTGATTCTTGTTTGTTACTCCTAACCCACTTGCTTTGAGTATTTTCTTTCAGTATAAAGTCTATAGAATCATTCTTACTAGTTTAGTTCCTAAAATAATTATCTTTAGTGTATGTAAATTGCATCCTAAATAGATTTCATATTTTAAAAATGATAGAATCTATGTGAGATGCAGAAAGTTTTGAGAATTTTATGAGAAGTGAGTGACAGCAGTGTATGTGACATTATTCATGCTCTTTCATGCATTTTCATATTCTCATAACATATTCCCCCATTCTTCTATAGCTGAATGCACAGTTATGGGCATTCCCAGCATCACCACCAACCTATCTGGCTTTGGCTGTTTCATGCAAGACCACATAATAGACCCCAAATCCTATGGCATCTACATTGTGGATCGCCGCTTTAAGAGTGCAGAAGAGTCTGTCAGGGAACTTGCACAGGTAAGTGGAATATTTGTATGGAACTATGAAACCAGTTACAAACTCATCCATTTGTGCCCACTAGCCTTTTCATTATTTTTTTTGTGCATAGTGATCAGCTGTGTAGCTGCCCTGAAATTTCGGCCATTGCTTTGATCCACAGGCAGTCATTTATGCAGTGTAAACATCTGTGACTTACTGGACTAGAAACATAAGCGATAGGGTGCATCGGTTTTCATTCCTCAATTACTGTGGTAAATTGGATTGGCCAGTGCCTGTTAAAATAGGCTGCAGCCGTTATTCTTTCCTGCAGCACTGTGATGATGTACGCTGGTGTTGAACTACATACACACATCATGATTAACATGCAAAATCTTGAACTGTTACACCTGGACAATAATGTGTTTACACATGCACATGTGCCAGGGTCCAGGGCCTAAATATCCCCCAACCAACAGAACCACCCTTAAAGGGACCACATCTCATCTTTTCTCTCCTTTTCTTCTCTTTTCTCACTCTCATTTTCCTCCTTTCTTTAAGGGCTCCAGATCCTTCCCCTCCCTCATTGTGGGGGTGCTGGCTATGGACCTGATATGTATATAGACCCACACAAAACACATTGATACCTGTAGCTTCCCAGAGATCAGGGCTAGATGAATGCTGGACATTTTCAGAAAACTGACAAATCAGATTTGAAAAACGTCATTGTAATGAGAAAACAACGAAAGAATGACAAGGCAACAAAGGTTTGAACAAAGATCATTATTTTGATCTTAACTTTTGAAAATTTTGCTTCTGACTGCTGCCATCCTTGAAAAGTTCCGTTGAGCATCAGTGTAGAGAAAATTGAAGCATGATCTATTAATGAGAAGGATCCAAAACATGATGCAAAACTGTGTTTTTCAAATGTCCACAGAATCTGTTTGACTTTGCTTGTTTGTCCCGGCGCCAGAGAATCATCCAGAGAAACAGGACAGAAAGGTTGAGTGAAATGCTGGACTGGAGAAACTTGGGAATTGTGAGTTTGCTGGAGAATGTTTCTTGTACCAATATAGTCAATCCTCTTAATCACAGCTCCTAGCGAACACGAAAAAGGTGTTGTGATTATCCAGTAACTTTATATCTAGAGATATAGCATTTTGCTGCGTTGAAAATATCAGGATTGTGTGGAAGCTGTGATTATCTGGTTTGCGATTAAGCTGAGTAGATTGAAGTTCCTTTGAGCAACTTAAATAAATAACAGATTATGCTGCAGACTGTAAGAGGATGCAATAGAAAGACTTTGCTTATGAGACTATACTACTTTAGTGGATTAAAGTTTGAACATTTAGTCTAAAAATTTATAAGTGGTTCCAGTTAGTGTAGTAATGAAAATTAAAAGTTTCCAGTGTCAGCTAAGAATGGTTAGATATTACTTAAGAAATCCTTAAAGATTAAGATAATAAATATGTTTTATTTGTTAAACTTTGTGTACCACAGTCGCAACACTGTATTCAGTTTTCTTCACCTTAGTGGACCAGTGTTGCGAAAATGCCACCAAATGATACCACAAGTTTATGCTGTAGAAGGGACCTTCAGACTGATTTGTGTATTTAACCTGATAAGTATGTGGTATAGAGTTGTATTGCTACTGTAGACATGTTTCTCTTAGTTTTTAAACAAACCTTGCAACCACAGGATCTCAGTGTAAAGTTCTGGTCCCTTACTTTGTATTTCTTCATTTAAGTTACCTCACAGTCTGGAATATTGAAGTTGGTTCCCTAGAGTTCAAGATTGTGATGTTCCACTGGATCTCTTTGGATTTCATAATAAAAAGTCAGACAAGGGATTACAATAATGCCATATGCCATTAGACTGCAATGTGCCTCTCCATATTACAGGAGTAATTAAGCTTCTGTTTCTACCATTTTTTTTTTCAGTATTACCGCAAGGCAAGGAACCTGGCTCTCACCAAGGTGTTCGGTGACAAAGCAGGAATTGATGCCGTTGCGGTAAGATCCTAGGAGTTTCTGTTTTCAGCAATCTTATGATTTGTCAAAAGATTTTACAACTTGTGAGAGGGGAACAAGGATAATGAAATAAATTTTGTTCAGAGAGCATCATGAAGTTTTTTGGTTTTTTTTAATTGGCACATACTATAAAGGCTTAATTGATACAGTTTTATAGCATTCCAGTCAGTCAGTTGATCAATAGGAGCTTTTGCAGTGGATGAGATTTTTATAGAGAAGAGACTTTGAAGTTATTCTGGCTGCAGTGCTGAAAGTTTAAATCCTTCCAGACATTTGTTATGGGTCATCTTTGAAGACCCTCATGGGGTATTAAAGTTACCCACACCTTCTACCTTATCCAAGAAAATGTGATGCCACAAAAGTACCCAATAATACCAAAGTTATTTTTTTTTTTTTTTTTTGAAGAATCACTAGACTAAATGTACTGCAGATGAAAAGTATGAATCTTTTTTCTTACCCATGAAAGCTTTCCACCAATCTATCTTCACAATAAAGAGTAAGTGTAACTTAGGCACCTAAGAATTCCTCCGAAGATTGTAAGAAACTGCTGCTTGATTTTGTGTGTTTTCTCATCTGAAACAAACCCAGTGGTATCAATGTGTGGCTAAGAAGAAACTTGGAGAATACATGATCAATGTTTTTGAATTCCATAGTCCAGAGATTTTAAAATTTAAAACAAAAATGCTTAAAAGTAGCCATGGATGCCTGGAAGGGTAAAAATAATAATGTCTGTCTCTCCAGGAGAAGAAGGACTTCAAGATGATGAAGCCAGCGTCAGCACCTCCTTCGCCATCGTCAACCAGAGCTTCTACACCACAGGTTAGCGGAGATGAAGAAGATGATGACACCCACCTGTACGATGATGAGGAGGAAGAGGGGCCTGGCATCCAGTTCAAAGCAGACAGGCCTACCACTTCGGGAGTTGTTGAAATACCCGCCAAGAAGACATAGTGCTTAGCTGCTTTTTAGCTGTATGAGTGTTAGCAATCCATCAAATGTTCATGATTTCTTCCACTGGAACTTGACATGAAGTGAATGCCATATCCCACTTGATCAGAGACCCCAGAACAGTGTGAGTCCTTGAGTGCGAAGCATCTGGGTTCTGCATGTGGTTGTGACTGCTTGGGATGCCAAATGTTGACTGAGATAGAATGTCTAATTTTTTTTTTTTTTCAAGTTTGGCGATTCCATATTTTATTTTCATGAGAACCTTAATGAAGAGACTGTTTTTATGATTAGCATACAATGGATCTTTGTATTTTCCATGTTGGGTGACGCAGATTTGATTTAAGGTGCAGTCTTGGTTATGACAGTCTGATTTTTTTTTATCTCCTTGGGAAACCTACAGAACTCTTCTAGGCATGTGATATAGTCAACTCCGCTATTGGTATGTAAGGAATGAAAGATCAGTATCTCCTCTCCATTCCTGGTGAACCTAGGTTTTCAAATTTTTTTATCTTTGGTAATTAATATTGGTTGTTTCACACACTGAAGCTGGAATGAAAACGCTAATTGTTTGTTTGGATGGCAGCATAATTAGAATTAAAAAATGATCAATTTTGTTTTTTTAAGCAGTGCACATCCTAGACTGTCTTTTCTTCACTCTTATTAAATTTTTGCATAAGCCCAAGTGAAACATTATAGTTTGGACTTGACAAAAGGTCTGACCTGGAACAACTTGTACTGGAAATGACAAGATATGTTGTCACACAAATTTTATGTTGACTGAATGCTGCAACACTCCTGTAATTTGTACATCTCATAAAGGCACTTATGGGACAATTGCAGCTAAGCATGGATACATTTTAGACAAATGCAGGCTGATGACAAGTATGCCTAACATTATATGGGATACATTCATTCATACTTTCAGGATGTCATTTGTAGACAATTTTACCGGAACTGAGTTACTTTCAAACTTGCATAACGTCATAGGATGTTTGTGTTTTTAAAGTTTACAGCATCATTTCGGCTGAGTTAGATGATGCAGAGACAAGTTTTTTGTTTTTTTTAAATGTAAATACAGTAGAACCTCCACGTAAAGTATTCCATTAATGTATGGAGAGTTTCATTATTTAGGTCTACTCACTTTCGAGGTTCCCCTGAATAATGAAACAGTAGCAGAAAACTAAAGCCCTGAATGTGAAAGTCATATTTAAGAACAAAGGTCTGTTTGGTTTATTTGTTTAAAAGAGTACTTAATATTGAGGTTCCACTGTAAATTTTTTTTTTTTTTTTTTTTTGGGGTTGCGTCTTGGCCTTCTGTAGGGTGTAAAAGTATTTGGAAGTAGGTGAAGGACAGGAATGTTTACAGAGGCAGTGATGTGTCAAATTATTGTAACCCAATAATAAATGCTAACATGCAAGCTGATGTAGCAGATTCAGAGTGCTATTTCCAGGTAGTGTCTGATCACCAAATGTATTACCAGTATTAGTAATATATAAATCTTTCTTTTAACCAAAGCGTGCTTCAGATACATGGAAAAGGTGTCACTGTTAATGCAAGGCAAAGTGCTTGCAAGAACATAGGAGTTTTCATCATATCACATGAATGAAAATATCCTTGACCAGTGGTACAGGGTTATTTTTTTAACCATTGCCATCATAATATTATTGTCAACTCTGCTTAATCGTAACTCCTCGGGAGCATTGAAAAAGTTGCAATTAAAGGGAGTTGTGATTATCCAGTCATGTAAACATAAAATGATCGCATTTTGCTTTGTGAAAGGTATTGCAGGTAATCAGAAATTATTATTATCCGGATTACAATTAGGCGAAGTTGACTTTATCCTTTTGTGATTCTATGTTTTTCTTCTGGTCACTTTTTGTTCTTGAAGCATATGTTAATTGTCCCTACTTTGAATGGGTAGTGTTTGTACCATCTTTATTTTTTCACAAAGCAAAACAAAAAGAACTAATGTCATGAAAATAATCTAGTATTGTACTCTGTTGAATTTCCAAGCTTTCTTCTATGCCTTGCTTACAACCTGTTTACTAGCTTAGTATGAGTATACAGATTTTGTTGATTTATATGATTATACTGCAGCCAGTATAGACTTCCACTAGTGTGCAATGTATAAACTTCATAGTCCCTTTACTGGCTTGCTGTGCATGTGTTTGTGTGCTCGGCATGATATCATTTTAGTATCATATTCATCCTGATTTGCATGACAGTTTCAGTTCCGTATACACAGTTTTAGATAGGTTGTATTTTTGTTGTCAGTTCGGACTGCCATGTTAAAGAAGAAGACTATGTATATAACTGGATTGCTATATAAATATATATATAAATTTTTTTGGGGGGCACTGTATTGTCTATAAAGCAAATTCATGAATCTTTATCCACTAAGTTCTCAGAATCTTGGACTTTTTGAATTTGTAATTCATACTCATTGTAATTGGTTGGTTTTTTTTTCGGTTGGGAAGGTCAAATTCTTCACAAACTTGAAATTAATGACTACCATATTGAGGGTCTACTTTATTTGGTATTGAAATTTTTGAATGGTAGAGATATTCTCACCAGGTCCTTTTCTGTGATATGGCAGTGAATTTCAGGATCTCTAATCGCACTCCTTTGTTGTTGGAAGCTCTTACTCTGGCTGTGCCTTGTATGTGTTACTAACTATCAAATTACTAGGAATACTTTCACTTTGTTTAGCATCCTGCAAGGTGCTGGTGCCAGATGTTATACTGTTGATAAATCAATTAGGCCATATTGTAGCTCTCGCAGTGAATGGTTGGATTTTGTTTTACTCTTCTGTTGTTCTAGAAGTCTCTAGTCTGGTCGTGCTTTGTAGTAGTAACTATTAGAAAACTGGAATTGCATTTAAATCACAATGCAGCCTGTAGTTCGGTTGGTGCGCCGTGTGAAGTTTTTATTTTTGCCAGTGACATGTTGGCTACTACCTCCAAGCTTATGTTGTTTTGTTTGATCAGTTGCCTAATTTCCTACAGAAGTTAGAATTGCCAGACTGCTTTATTCAGATTTGATATAAACGGGCAGTGGAAATTGTTGCTCACTTAGGAGGCAGTGGAATTTGTTGCACAGTTAGTAGACATCTTTGTACGATACAAGAGATGGAATTCACATGTGATATTGGAATTTGGGTATGTTCTATGATATAACATATTACAATGCGGCCTATTGAAATTGAAATTTTAGTTTTATAAATAAGGTACTGCTTGCACAAATTACGGAAAAAACTTCTGTTGAACTCCCAAGAAGCTACAAATGTTGTCATATACTTTTTTTTTATTCAGTCAGGAATTTGCCAAGGTCTCTGCAATCAGTTACATATATGAAGCATTTTATACTATTATGTGATGCTAAGGATGCCAAATTGTTGGAAGAAAGCATGAAGTTGGATGCAGTGAGCAGAGCATTGCTATTGTATCTGCTTGTGTTGGGTTCCCTTCCTTAAGCACTCATTGAGATCATTGATTTCACTGTGACCCCTAGAACTAGTCTATCCAGGATACAGTAGCACTGTTTCTTAGTTTACTGACCTCTGACCTCCTTATTTGATTCTCCTCTCTGCAAAGGTTGTTAGGGATCCCTGTTCTTAACACTCACTGAAGTTCCTGTTTTCACCATGACTCTAGACTTATTCTTTGCCGATTACAACAGTGCTGTTTCTTAGTTTATTAACCCCAGACCCGCTTACTCGTTGTCTTGCTTTGCTGAGGTTGTAGTACTTGTAGATATGGTCTTTAAGAGGATTTAAGGTTTTTTCAGTGATAAAGAGCATGTATAATACGTCAGACTTAATAAGAGACATTTTAACTGGCATATCAAAATCTTGTGACTTTAGAGGGATGAGATAAATACATGAATAAGAGGATAGTGATCCTTTGCTTACATTGAGATAACAGCGGAGAGACTCATAGTGTTAGAGAAGCTAATTTATTATAAAAATATGTCATCTATGTTGTTTTGTTGTCAGTACAGTCACATACAATGTCGGATGGTGTGAACATGTTGCTTTTGGAGGGATGGGTTAGAATATTCATTGTAACTATGTGAGGTTATTTGTGATAAATGAAAACATCAGGTATTAATTAATGAACCTGGGAGCAATCAAATCTTGACTTAATTTTGTGTAGACCTTCCTTGTAATATCTGCAGTCTGTGATTGCCACAATGCCTTGGCTGCTTTAATGAATACTTTTGTGTGTTGTGCAAATACGTGAAATATACTGTAGTATACCACTGATTTATCTAGCAGGTTGTTGAGGTACATAGCTCACAACCGTCGGCATGCTGTACCCAGAAATAGTGTTATCTGGGCTCTTCTTTGCTTCCTCTGGTAACCAGATATTACCTTATTAACAATGAACACAAAATATGATATTAGTGATTTACATCTTGCTATTCCATCTGTGGAGTTTGTATAAAATTTATGACAAGTCTATACTATAAACATACAGAAGTCATGTACTCTGCAACTGATTTTTCAATAAACCAAGTAAAACTGTGTATTCTTTAGTGTTTATTTGAGTCTGATATAGTCTTGAATTTTACTTAATTTACTCCCTGAAATATTTCATGTTAAAATTTGTCTTCTTGTTTTGCTAAAAGGTTTTATTCTGTTGTTTAGATTTCTTGAAGAAGTAAGTTTGTTCCTATTTGACCCCTGATTGGAAATACTGCTGCTTTGTCTCAACTACTCTTTAACCCTAATAGTGGCAATCGCCGATTAAATTGGCGATAAACCATGTGAGCAAGTGGCAATGCCGATTAGATCGGCTATATCGCCGTCCCAATTTTTTAGTCATTTCCCCTAGTCCCTTGACCTTTATTTGAACTAGAAGTGATGTTCTTACATTGGAGAGCTCGTCTAAGCTTGTTTTCTTCACTGGAGCAACATTTTTGTGACATTATATTTGATTTTGCATTTTTTTTTTTGTTACATCATAAACCATACTGCTGGTCAAAGAAATGACCACAGAAAAAATATACGTCAAAATATATAAGCAAAACTATACATTTTTGGAAAGATAATAGATTTGTGCACAAGATAGTCGCGTTCAAACTGCAAATACTCTAAAGATACTTGGATTTCTGTGCACCTCCTGAAAATAATTTTTTGCGTCACCAGCGGCCATTTTCATTTTTCAAAGACGTGACCCAAAAATATATAACCTATGCTTTCATAAATTGTTTTTTCGAGTTGGCTGTCCAACTACCTTTCCAGTGATATATAGTTTTGTACCTTTATAACTAAAATTGAATTTTTTATGATTTTTTTTACTACCACCCATCATTGAGCAAAATATACCTTGCCACTTAGGAAAAAACTCCTGCCACTACTAGGGTTAACCTTTGTGGTGCGATTTTAGGATTTATTCTACCATCTGCTCACTTCACTTGAATGCAGCAATATATGCGTCTCCTTGCTGAGGTCTGAGTACGGCGGTAGAATATTGCACCCTAGTGTCACCTGATGTGCCAGCAAACAACATGTGCAACAGTCATGATCGTAACAATGGCCACACAGCCAGTAGGAGGCTGGATCTGAGGAGCCTTGCGTCACAAAAGTCAATGACAGCAGTATTTGCAACCAGCACAAAAAGTGCCATCTTTTTAGTGAAATATCACTTTTGTGGGTTTTGTTTTTTTTATTTCTGTTGAGAGGGTCTGTGTATGTGGTATGATTTTACTTCCTCAGGATTATAATATATGGGTTGATAAAATTGTATTATTAAATCTCATATTATGAAATACATAGTAGATTCTGTTTGTGTCGAGTGCTTTTTCTTACCTGCCCATCTCTTGGGAGACTACAATCCACTGACTACGAAATCTGAGAATCAATCTTGACCAAACCCTATTTAGATCTAGCAGTCAAATATGTCTGGCTAAGTTTTATTTGTACTTCATATGCAATTTTTCTTCATTTGGAACAACAACAACAAAAGCTTTCTGAGATCCACTGCACTGTTAAATTATAAGAATACAAGTTGTCATTTAATGCAAGTGTGTTGCAGGGGTAACCAAAAGCACATTAGACAGAGGATGATTTTAGAAAGACAGCAACATTGATAAGTTCATGTTGTAGCAAAGCAGTGTATTCAAATTTCAGTGTTCTGCAGCTTCTTGTGCATTCTTTTGTGTTAGGTGTGAGCAGGCCAATCTTTTAGTTGTGTTAAAGTAATTTGATTAAGTTCACTTTTCTGCATTTGATAAATTTGACCAAGCTAAAAGCTCAATTCAGCCTGGCTCGTATATATATAGGACTGTGTGTAAGGGGTTCTTGCTAGTCCCATACAGTTTGCATTGCAATATGGTCCACTTGACCAGATTCCCAACATCTACCTGGCATTATAGCTCAGTTATTAAAAGCATTTTAGGACCTTAAAGAGACCTGATATGTTTTCTGTTTCTTTAACACACAAATGACAGTAAATGCTGCTTAAGACTAATGACACTTGTCACTTTATCATAACAGATTTTTCAAAACAGATGTAAAAGTTAAAAATAAATAATGCCATTAAATCATCCCCTCCATTTGATTACAGCTGCTGCCTTATTGCCATGAAATTACTATTAAACCCAGTCAATTACAAGAAAACATTTATTCATATATATATATATATATATATAAAGATCTGTGCATCTTGCACAGAAAATCTCCATCAACATTGAAATCACCATTGGGATAGACCAGAAGCTCTTTGAAATTCAAATAACATGCCTAAGATGTAGCATAAAAGATTAACACTTTGCTGCAGCCTCACAGTGTGTTGTGTGCATCTTAACTTTACCATTCCTACTTGAAAGGCCATAAATCTTAGCTATAACAAGACCTAATGAAGGAACGATACCCAGGAATCTTAGCAGAGTGGACCATGAATTCAGGGTTAGTTCCCTCCAACCAATAGAACACAGTTCATGTGTTTTCCAGGCAATTTTAAAGCTGTCATGTGGGAAAATGCTAGGCAATAAAACGTTCAAAAGATTACACCATAAAGTCCATGATGTCTGATGGGATAGGAAGGCTATATGATAGTCTTTATTCTGGATTACTCTTCAAGTAGCTTTACATATCAATGCATGATGTACGTGAAGGTTTGCTCATAAATGAGTCGCTTTATGACTGGCTCTTTTCCCAATGACAACTGTAAGAGAATGTGGACTAAGTTCAGATTAAGTGGCAGGTCTTACAACTGAACGATGGTTTTATTGTTATCATCATTATCACAGTTATTATCATTGACAATACTCCCTTTTCTGAAACAAAAATATGCACCAAAATGTGATATCATTGTGTTTCTCATGGTAGATAGTAAACTGTGTGACTAGACATCCAATTTCTGCATGATTTCTATTTTGTGGTAATAAATCCCAGTCTCAGGTGTATGCAGGTTTTAAGGGAAATTGCTTCATAGTCACTGAGTCTTTCTGTAAATCTATGACATCGAGGCAGGATGGGAGTGTACCGAAACACACAGTCAGTGTACAGTAATAATAATCTAATAAATAAAAATGGAAATCAGTGGCTGGGTTTGTTTGGTTGTAATGGGTTTGTTTGATGTAGAAGTTTACATTGCTGAACTTGGGCATCTCAAACTTAAGGATCTCAAATTTGTAATTCTGGTAATGCTGACTTTTGGTTGATCCCCCCAACAATGAGACTGAAATTGGAAAACTGATATATTTTAAAGTAGTAGTTTAGTTTTGTGTGGCATGATTCTTGCCCCGAAAGACTATTTAAGGTAATGTTCATTTAAACATTAAATAATCCATTTGTAAGTGTCTGCAGGTGTGATAGAATGTAGTATGTAAAGTATTAACACAAGATAAAGAGTGATATTGTATTACCATTATCATAAGATCATTGTATTTCTGAATCGGCATCTGGTCTTAGAGGATGTTAAATTATGGTAAAAGGCCATTTAGTCTGTATATGATCGTAAATTCACACAGTATTATATATAAACCAGATGGCCAGACAAAATCTTTACGTAATTCAAAGTTCAATAAAAAAGTTAAAAAAAACCTGGGATAAAATTAAAAGCACATTAACAGACAGATATAATCTATACTTGCTGGAACTTTCATTTCACTTTTTTTCCCTTAGTCATGGGAAAAAAGTTCCCAACAAAAAATCTATATGCATGTCAAAAAGTGATGTGCCACTGTACTCAGCTGCACACGAATGCATGCCACTGGCAGATATATTATGTTTTTAGATTTTCAGTAATGACATAACCATAGCACCAAAGTAACTGGAATTTGCAACTCTAGCAGGCAACATACATCTACTAATGAGTGTAAATTTCAATATCGTTAGAGTTGACTTTTTGCAGTAGGTAAACTTTGAAATTAAGTATTTTTTTCCCTTGATATATTATCCTTGTTCATTAGCTTCCTGTTTTCACTCTCCATCCTTGTGTCAGTCACTTAGATTAAAAAATGACAAAATTTTATTCAATAAAATTAATATTATCAATTCAATAAAATTAAACAGAACTTTTGAGAAGTGTGTTATGAATTCATTTAACAAAATAGTTGATGTTTCCTGTTGAAGCAGTATTTTTTCAAGACTGACAATTAAAATAAGAGACTTACAAAGAAAAATTTTATTGAGTGTAGACGATTGCGTTCATATGATTTTTTTTATCACGATGATGACAGCCTGTATATTGAAATACATGCAAATGCATGATACATACACGTGTATCATATTTTGTATCGTGTTTGTTGTATATCAGTATTGAGTTTCATTACTTAGAATCATGACCTGATAATCCATATTTTATTTGATAAAAAAAGCGGGTAATTTTTGCAGAGCAGTTTGCATTTTTGCATAGTTAGAATAAATATAAGCAAAGATCAAAGTAGAAGATATTATATAAAACCTGCTAAATTGCAAACCCAGGGAAGCATGGAGAGCGTTATTCTTCTGGGTCACAATAATTTTAATGATTGTGTAATGTACTTTTGTGTATTTTTCAAATATGAAGAATGCCTTGTCATATATAATTATTTCATACAATCAGAAGATAGATCCACTGAACCAAGGATAATTATTTTCTGTAGAAATGAAAACTCCAAGGCTAATCAATTTGATTCACATAAGGGAGGAAGAGGAGAAAGCTCATTTTGTCATCACAGCAAAAATGAGTGCTTCCCCCACCCTCCCACTTAAAAAAAAACCAACCTATGACTATGTAATTGAAATTTAATAACTGCAAGTGTTAAGCAGCTCGAATGAAATGGTGGATATATTAACAGACAGATTTAATATATAACTGTTGTTGCAAGTTTCATAGACCTAGCAGCTTTAATTTCATCACCGTTTAAAAAAAGGGTAAAAATGCTCATCCAATACTGATGTATGGGGCCAGTGTGTTAAACACACATTGATAAGCTATTGTTTGACGTGTTGTTAATTTTTTAGCCGTTATGTGACCATTGCAATTATTTATTTGAAATCTGCAATATTGACAAACATCCTGTTACTTTTAAGTGTACTTTTGTTCGTCTAAAGCTCATCAAGAGCTGTGGGTAAAAATAGTGTTGACCCACATAGTGTGACACATCCTTAAGCATATGAACATAGTAGAGCCTTGATATTAGGTATTCATTTATTATTTCATTATTCAGTAGATCTCAGTATCAAGTAGTCCTAAATAATAAGTATAATTTTTCCATGTACCAGGGCATACTTTTTATCAAGGTTATACTGTACATGCATTGCACTGCACTTCACTTCTACACTCATAATATTGTATAGCTCTTATGTAAAACCAAATGTTGATAAGGATTATCATGAAAAGAGTTTATGAGATGAAACATTTTGCTTTTGAGTCTCTGTCAGTGCTGTTGTAGGGGAAAATTAATGAGCCATTTCTGCAGAATGTCATGTCAATTAAGCTAATTTCTAAGGAAAAAAAAAAGAAGAAAAACTAACCTCATAGTCATAGTAGTCATAGCAAATAAAAATTAAATCCAAAGTATAAGTTAACCATTGTAAGAAACAGTCAAAACTTTTTGCTGCAAAGTCAAAGCTTTACAGAAATTTGTGTAACTGATGTGGCATTCTGCTGGAATTGGCCTAAATATATTTTATGTATATGAAATGTGTGTAAATGTAAATATATAAAGATGTGGGTTCCTTAATATAGTAATGTTTCTCAAAGTGTGCATCCCATGTAATCTTTAGTGTTTTGACGCTGAATTTATGGTAAAAGCTGTTGAAGAAGAAGTGGATAGATATAATAAGCGAGATATTATGGGGTCTGAATATTTTATGCTGAAACAAACACCTCTCTGTGCTATCTTCGTTGTCGTTTTGGCATTTTTTACTATCGGCTTTAGTGGTAGCCCTGTTCACAGATTCACTGTGCTGTGAGGTATACATATATGGCTTAATAGTATAAGCTGTGATTGTGTTCCGGTTACAGGCCAGCTTTTTTACTCTCTTTGTCTTCATATTACTGCCCGGAAATAATACTGTCATAATAATACTGGCGCAAGTCCTTAAATGACTTCTAAAGTCTTAAGACAGTATTATTTCCAGGCAGTGATGTATAAAGGAGTAAAGTAAATTTTGGTGATTTTTGCTTTAAAACATCACCACCATTGCCGTGCTTTATAGATACATGTAGAGTGTCTGATTTCAGTTACGAGAGCATTTCTGCTGTATTGATATAAAAAAGAGGCTATAAAAGAGAGGCTGTCTAGGAGATCTTAATCTATAGTGTTTAGTGTTAAGTGTATTGAACCTGAAAGTGATACAGCAGTTAAATGTTAGAAATCATTCCTTTGAGACTTGAACTGTCTTATTGCTGGAATTTGCTGATGATTCTGTTAGCAGTGTGGTGCTCATGAATGTTTTGGATCTTTCACCATTTGTGTTGTGATGAAAATGACATTTGACTGGTCATTAGCTTTTCCTTACCCTATGTTGGTGATCCCAGCCCCTCACTGCTCTTATTTCTTTGAAAGGATCGGTGTAAGGATTTAGGAGTGGGCTTGGGATGGAGGCTGGATGTTGGGAAGGAATTTAGTGTAGTTTCACCATCTGCAGATTTATTTCAATTCTTTGGTTACTCATTCAGAACATATTTTTATGATGACAAATCACACATCTCTCCCATTGCTAACTCTCAGGCAGTATTAGGTCACATCTCTGAGACTATCTCAGTCTGTTGTGTGACAGAACTACAGTAATAATTACAGTATAACTCTGTTAACACATTTATGTATAACTTAACACAATTCCTTGCTTAGAAACTCCCAAGCAACAATCTCAGCTGCTTTGGTTCTTAAAGAAGGCACTTTGTAGAACATTTGTTTCCTATAGAAAGCACTTTGCATAACAAAACCTCTGATAACACACCATGTAGCTTGGTCTGAAAGGATAATTGTAGACTGATTTGAGAGCATTGCAACTGTCTTGTAGCTGCTAGATATCGTAGGCTAGATTTAAATGTGTTAGTATAGACAGACTGTGTGTTCTCTGCCCTTTCCTTGTCTATATTGCTTAACACATCCACAGTTTGGCTGACTGAACTGAAGTAATTAACGCGAGATATTTACTGTATGTTATAT
>JAWQUT010000220.1:1228442-1289636 GCA_033807755.1 Ellobium chinense
CTTAGCTATGATCATGGTTTACGCCCGTAACCCGTGTAGGACTATGGTCAGCTGACCAGTGTTATACATGAGACAACAGTAGGCTATTGCTAGGCTCCATTTTGCAATAAGTGAGGTCAAAAGTGTGATCCAAAATAAGAAAGAAGGGAGGAATTCCATATGTGTGCCAAAAAGATTTCCGCATGGAACACACATGCAACACACCGAACCAACAACAAACCCTAACCCTAACCCTAACCCCAAACCCTAACCTCAGTAGGGTTAGGGGTTAGGATTAGGGTTAGGGTCTGTTGTTGGTTCGGTGTGTTGCATGCGGACATCTTTCTGGCACACATATGGAATTCCTCCCAGAAAGAACGTCTAGAAAGCCAAAGACCCAAGAGTGCCCAGACGTGGATTTGATCAAATGATAGTCAGCAGTTGAAAGCAGACTTCAAGACGACAAGAGTAAGAATAAGTTTTTACCATTTCTGCACATTCTTTCTCCTCTGCTCTCCACTGCCTCAAAGTGAATGGTGTAGTCTAGTCTAGATATATATATCAAAATCTAGAGGTAAATTTTAGTATTTTTACCTTTAGTGGCAATAGTCGGAAGTAACTGCGCCTGTGCTGTAGTGTATGAATGATATTAACTTTTGTATTACTTCCGTTGAACCAGTGGTCACCTTCACACCGTTATATTGGATGTGACTGTCAAATAAATTTGCATGTCAGCACAAACCCAATGAGGTAGCAGTCAAATTTTGCTGCTGATCAACTAGCAGACAACATGTAGAACATTTATTATCCATAAATATTAAAAATGGGTCATGAAGCCTGCTGGTGGCTTGACTGAGGGTGTCTCGTGCAGTGAGAGCTTAAGAGAGAAGTACTGTTACTGGAACTGTTGGAACTGTTTTTTGTGTTGTTATGGTCATCTGAGTGATGTCAGTCTTTCTAGAGGCTGCTAATCTAAGGTTAAATATACTGTATTCATATTAGAGCAGTGCGGCTCAAGAAGAGCATTGCTGCTAAAGTTACTAAAAGTAAAAGTAAACATTTAGCCAGTCTCCTTCTCTAGATTATGTTTAGAGCCATAATAGAGGCATGGAAACTGGCTGTCTATTGATTCTTTTAGCACCAAACTTTTCCTGTAATTCCCATTATCCAGCCCTCCCCCCCGGCTTTCCTACCCACGCTGTCTCTTCTTTTATGTCATGTTCCTTACTCCTGTATTCCTTGTTTACTGTCTCATAGACTTGATATGGATGAAGATACAAATCAGTCAACCCTAGCAATTTTTTCACCTTATGACTTGTTGTTTTACCTTTGAAGACTTCATGAAGCAAGAGAATCTTGATGAAAATATTAAAACTCATAATCCATAATTTGTGTGACTTGCTTCATGTCAGAACCAAATCTATTCCAGTGGTTACTCAATGTTTGTGTATTTGTTTTGTACAGAATTCCTTGGTGAGGGACTATCTTACCAGTGCGTCTATCTAGATCATCATGTCCAATTACGGTACAATACGGGAGTATCGGGATGACCCGTATCATGTTGAATATCGTGATGAAGATGCTAGTACATCTGTGGCACAACTTACAGAGCAGATACAGAATAACATCTTCAAGATTAACAATGGAGGTATTTAAATTTTAAAGAAAATGTAATTGTTAGTCCTATAACCAGGAAACCTTCAGAAAATTTTCACTGGGTATGTCTTATATTTGGGTGAGGCCAGGGCAGTGTATTTGTAAGATTTAAACATTCTTCGTATTTTTGTTTGTTTTTTTGTTTTTGACCAATGCATCCTTATGGTGCCAATCTTCTGTTCGTAATTCATCATTTATATGTCACTGTCAGTCCATTTGGAAATATGATTTTGAAGGCAGATTTCCAATCTTGGGAGGAAATTGAATGTAAGGGCTTTGTACTTTTTAGTCTTGGGAGATAATAGGTTTCTAAATGTATTGTCATGTTTGATAAGTACTGTCATTCATTTATATTGGAATGATGAGATGTAGTGTGTGCAACTTTCCTTGCCAGCCAACTCCGTGGAACGTGCCATGAAAGGCATTGGTACTGAGCGAGACAGCACACACTTGAGAGACAGGATGTAAGTTATCAGTAATTTACATTTTTTTTAAATTTCTGTTTAAAATGAATCATGAGAACAATGGAGGTCTTGCTGTTGGAATTGAAAATGTAGATCAGTGGAAATGGGAAAATCGCTTAAGTTATCTGAGATAAGATTTACAGCCCATGTAAAATTTTCTTTAAAATGGATATTAATATGGGAAGTATTCTTTTTGTTGCACTTACCAGTTTTTAAGCGTGCAAAAGATAACAGCTTGCTATAAATAGAAAGATTAATGATTAGTGGTTCAGAGTTGAATAATTTGGAGAGGATTTAGCATATTATTGTATGTATAATATACACCTTCTGTGAACAAATCTTGAAGTTTTTTATCATAGGCAAATATTGGTAGATTACAAAAAGGGAATCATTATGGATTCAGCGCAAAATCTGGATTGTTAAACTCACGAAGGGAGGTCACATTTTTAGATACCGTGGAAGTGCCATTCTAAAGCTATAGTTTGCAAAATGAGAGAAAGATTAATAAAAGTACCTGACTCTTTTTAATGGTCTTCAGTGAGTGAAAAAGGTGATGTTGTTGTAACACTCTATATTAGTCCTTGGCCTATGGTGGCAGTTTCAGTCTATAGTGAGTTAGTCATTATTAATGTTACTTTCATTTATTCTCTTTCTGTAGCCATGAAACCTCTCAGACCACAGCAAAAATTGTACAGGCCACAACACGGAGTTTGCGGTCAGCAACTGCCAGGGCGGCTACCAAGGTATTGTCATGAATCATGGATTGCCTTGATTATCAGTTTTGTTTGCAGTCGTTCATCTCTTTAATCAGAGTACACTGTAATGCAAGGTATGAAGAACGCTATGTTCCCAATAACTTACTAAAAGATTACAATATTTATGAGGTATGAGAAATTTAGCTCCAGCATTACAGCTTAATTTCAGAGGTTCTTATAATTGTCAAAAAAAATTGTTCCCTAGTGAAATGATACAACACAAGAAATGTAGCTGCTCTGAAGAAATGCGTGCTGCTAGGTTGCTTAGATTCTTGTCCTAGTTTATTTTTGTTTTTAACTGGCATTGAAATTTGCTTGATTTCTTTTAAGATGTAATGGAATAAGAATATGTGAAGAATACAGTGGAACCTAGCTATTTAGTACTCAGTTTAAGTATAACTTGTTATTAAGTTTGAATTTCACATTTGGATTATTATTCATGATTATTATTATTATTCTCTATCATTTCATTATTCTGGTAGATCTCAATAATCAGCACACCTCAATATTAATTGAGCTTCATTAATCCATCCGAGGCATATTCATTGTCAAGGTTCCACTGGTAAAAGAATGCTTTATGTTTATAAGACTTCCAGTACATTTGTCTGTATGTAATTTAACCCCTGAAGAAGGCCATGGACCGAAATCTTGAAACCAAAGGATCAGCTGTTTCCCTGTCTTTCAGGTGTTTTCATCTAATGCAGGCTTCACTGTACATATAAGGGTCTGATGGCAAAATGTGATGTAACCACATTATTTGATTTGTTGGCTGTGTCACATTAGCCCTAAATGGTTAAAACATTTTGTTTAATTTACATTAACCAAAGTGACCAAAGTTTATGCACTTGAATTATTTTTACAGCAACAGAAACTTCAGCTTGACTTATTGAAAAGTCAGTTCCAAGATGCTGTTCAGCGCTTTCAAGGCCTGCAAAAGGTAAAGCAACACAGAAATCTAAAATCTCTGTAATTATTATAGATATTAGAGTTAGAATAAAGTGCAAGATGTGTTGTCTTCATCAAACCTGCATATTGAAAACTTGATCAACGATCAGTGAACAGTGCCTGAAGTAATGCACATGGTATGTTATTGCAGGATGTATTATAAGTTTTGTTCTGTTTGAGTCTATTGATTTATTGTTTTTTGTTTGTTTTCTTGTTTTGTTTTTGGTTTCATGGATCAAAGACATATGTGACTGTATTGATTATGTTAAAGGGCAGTACTAAATGTGTTTTTTTTTTCTTTTCAGAAAGCAGCAGAAAAAGTGAAAACATCTGTGAAGCTCGGGACCCATGCACATCAGCAAGATTTGGTTTCATTTGGGGTGAGTCATCTTATAAGGTCATATCAATTCAACTCCCGTTAAGCTTTATATCTTTTCTATTAGGGCAGTGTGTCTATTTGGTTGTGAATTGCAGTTTACAGATATATGTATAGATCTTAATAAACTCCATAACAAAAGCTTGCTGCAGAACTTTAGCTTTATTTGAAGAAAACTTTCTGAATTATTCAGCTGATTTGTGACTATTTTGAAATTTTTAAATAGTGCAGGTATCAGTATGAATGTTACAAATGCTCCTTCAAGATTTGTTGAGGAGATTTTCTATGTCGTGAAAAGTCACCAACATCATTTTTCTGTGGAGATGCAACAATATTCTGAGTTCATTTTGCTAATTCTCATAACGCTAAGTCTCCAGCAGGCAAGAACAGTGGGCTGCATCAGTGCATTGCATCATTGTTTTGCATCTTACTGAAATACTTGCTGACTGAGTGCTTCGATACCTGGTGGTCTAGTCCATCATTGGCTTCTTTGGGTCGTATGAACATGTTGAGTAAAGTTGAGCTTCACATCACACATAGTTAGTAGTTAGAGCTACAAAATCAGGCTCTTGGGCTTGAATGATTAGAAACCATGTTCTAGAGATGCGTTATGAATGATTAGAAAGTTTGGATGGTATAAGAATGAGTTGTTTATGTTTTTTGAGTGGGAATACTGACAAGGCATCATGTTTTTATGTGTCAGGATGAAAATGATCGTTCAGCACTCGTGGAAGAGGAGCAGCGCAGAACCCAGATATTGAAAGAACAGGAAGTAGTGATTGAGGATGATTTAGCCCTGATTCGGGAAAGAGAGGAACGCATTCATCAGTTGGAGGTGAGGCAGTTGGCACAGAGAGTGAAGCAGGAGATGAGAGAGGCGGAGAGAGGTTTGAGATAATAATTTTCAGGAAATTGCATAGCAGTGAAGGATCTTAGATAGATGATTAATTGGTGTCAATGTGACCTAGCTCTGTGAGAAATGTTTTAATTTTTGAAGGCATATCCGTGGGCAGAGATGAATTTCAACCCCTTGAGATGGAGTGGAATATACAGGATTTTTTTTTTTTTTTGAAGACTACATCCGCATCAAAACAGAGTTGTTAGCGCAACTTATCTTTTGAATCATGGTATATTTGATGATATGGATCTCGTGTCAATGTCTTAACAAATACAACTGATAGTTTATTTATGGTTATTAAAACGGTATGCATGATGGACTTGTGCAAAAAGCTTGTGTGTTTTTGTTTGTGCTCCTGCAACATTTAGAAAAGTAGATATGTGGTATTTTAATATAAAACTCTAGAATAAACAAATTGAGACCAGATAACTATTTATCTGGGAAAGTCCCCTACTGTGGAGAGTGAATAAAACTAAAGTTTTATGTGGGGATGTTTTTTTCACTTCAAGAAACTGCTGTGCAAAGGCATTACTGTTATTATAGTAGAGCTTATAGACTCGGCATCACTTCATTATGAACACTGTATTTTAATTGTCACACTTATACCTAGTAAATTAGTGTTCTAAGGAGGAAGCTGAGCTTTTCTTATGTTGCATGGTTGTAGCTGGACAAGGAATATGGCAGTGGTTTCTCAGATCATTACTTTGTTTCCTGATCCAGCAGCTGGTTGTGCATTAGTCGTGTGACTTGTCTTAGGTTAATCTTAAATACTGTCTTTATTTCAGGCTGACATTTTAGATGTGAATGAAATATTCCGGGAGTTGGGCGCCATGGTTCATGCTCAAGGGGAAGTGATAGGTAAGATTAATGAAATAAAGGTGCTCAGTGTTCTGGGTACTACTGTCAAACAGTAGCACCTTGATATTAAGTATGCCCCTGGCGTATGGAAGTTGCATGCTTATCATGGACTTATACCTAAAATCAGAGTCCACCTGAACATGAAATGAAACAATAATAATGAACCAGTGCATGTGAAATTCATACTTATTGATAAGATACGCTCGTTAATTTTAATGAAATCTTTATATTGAGGTTCTACTGTACAGTTTTAGATTTTGGCTTGAACAGGAATGCTTAGTCGTCAAAAAATGTCACCAGTGATTGGGAAATGAAATGGGATTGGTAAATTATTATGATATTAGATGATTTAGGCGTATATGACACCAACGTCACATTTTATGTTTCAGTTGATACCTGACATAACAAAACTGTTAGGTGGAGCATGAATGAACAGAACATGCTATTTTGTTTTTTTTTTTACCCCCAATAGGGTTCAATAGTTTGGTTTTTTTTTGGTCTTTTTGGAGATAGTGTTTGTTGTTAGGGAAGAGATGTCTGCTTTATTGAGTGTTTTACTGAAAACATACAAACTGGTCACAGAAACAATTCTTTAGCTGCAGAGAGTGAAACTACATAAAAGTCTTGTTTGAAGTGTTTTAATCCTTCAAACTAAATAAAATCAGTTGTCTGTCCCTTGGCAACAACTGAGGCTCATACGGATAAATGTAGAGCTGTAGGAAGATGACATTATGATGGCTGTGGCCTCGCTGTTACATGAAGAGGAAGAAATTTGTAGGAAAATGTGTATTCATAATATTAAAGGAACAATGAAGTTGGTAGGGGGAAGTGAAAAAAAAGGAACAGCCTCATTGCCGATAAATGTCAATAATCAGCTTGTAACTTGGACTATGACCTGAGGGACTCACTGATCACTGATAACTGTTGAGATAGGAAGTGGACCAGATGTTGAAATGTCTTGAATGCCATAATGCTTGATCTAGAAGAAACATGAAACATGAAAGCAAGAGCTTGCTGCGCCAACGATCATCTTATGGAAAGTCTGATGCCACATTTGGCTCTTGCTTAGTTGTAAGACAGTCACTGAAACTCTTCAGATGCTTGGTTTATTAGGAAATAAAGAGATAGAAGAGGTTTGGTATTGATTTGTTTAACTGAAATTTGTACTTGTCTTTTTCCTCAATCTAGACACAATTGACAGCAATATCGAACATGCAGCCGGCAATGTTGAATCAGGAAATGAACAGCTGCTGAAAGCTGCGGAATACCAGGTAAAGTAGATGGTCTTTCGTTCTTTCTTTCTTTCTTTCTTTCTTTCATTCGTTCCAAAGCTAATGCAGTAAGAAGTGCAGCCAGCCTATTCAGTCTTGACTTAAGAAGAACAGATGAGGCTGTCTTTCACTCAAAGATTTAAGGTGTGGCCATGAATGTTTTGTTTACCATGGTTTCTATATATATTTTTTTCATTTTTCAGAGGAAGTCACGCAAGAAGATGTGTTGTCTACTCGTCATTTTCCTGGTCATTGCCATCATCATTACAATCATCATTGTCGTTAGTCTGAAGGCCTGAGCAAGGAAATGTTAGAGAGAAAGAGTGAATGGAACAAATATACTGTTAATCTGAAATGTTAAATCTGAAAATGTTGTAACATAATAAGTTGTTAATGTTGTAATCCCATGTGGTCGAGTGTTTCACTCTTCCACAGCCAGTGCCAGATGTATATGTATGAATTCACTGGTGCGCCAGAGTGGAGTGTGACAGGATTTAAGTAGATTTTTATGTTTGAAATACTTGTCAGCATGGGTACCATTTCTTTGATATGGGATGAGGTTTCAGATTTGCAAATTTGGCATCCTACATAAAACAGATAATGTTTTGAGGCAACGGTACATTAGGTCACTGACATAGTTAAAAGTGGGATAACATTTTGTTAGTCCTAAAGAGCTTATGTTGCTCCAGGTCTCAGTTTTGAAAGAATTCGTGGAAGCAAGCTATTGATTCTGCACCTGCGTACACAATAAAAAACTAGGCCCTGCTCTCAGTTTTAGCAGGGGATGTCACACTCTCAGGTTTACCATATTCTGTCACTTTCCTCCACCCGAAACGCCTAGGATCTTCCCATGGTGGGATTAACAGGGTCCTGCAGTTATGGTTCTAATGTGAATTGTAGTTTTGCTGTATGTCTTACAGGATGGTTTATGGTTGCAATAATTATGTTCATCATAAAATGTTTATGTGGATGATGGTGCACATTTTCAAATCTGGCTTTCATTATTGTTGACTTTTTTCATTGACATGGGCTAAGGATTTATGTTTTGATGCAGTTAGGAGTCCATTTTCATATTGTTGACAATATGCTGAGTCTGAGTTGTACTATGAGAGTTTAGTCCCAGGAATGTGTTTGCCATTCTTGGAGAAAGAAAGCAGAATTGTGATTTTTAGTTCAAATCTTGTGTTTCTGTTTGTAGATGTCTTTCATTATCTGATTACATTTCTTCTGCTGTTATAACATTTATTGAAGCAAATGATTTGAACACAGTTAGTAAGCATTGATGTTTGCCCAAAATGTCATAATATCTTTACTACCAAAAGAGCAGCAGACTTGAACATGTCCCTCGATATTAAAATCTTGCATAAAAACAGAAAATTTAATTTTCCTGCTGTGGTATGTTACTTGTTTAGTTGTTTGTGGACACTCAACACAGAATAAACTGAACTGAAATTGAAGAGATTGCGAGGGACACTTCATATTTATGTTGAATGTGTTGATGTGAGTAGAGAGTTAACCACTATATGGATAATAAGGATGAATGTTGAAGGCCTCCATTGAGCCTAGATGTGTTGGAGACTGCCTTGTTTGTGTAAATATTTAATCTGATATTTATTTCATACATTTTACACTGTATGGCAAGACTGTATGTTGTTTGTGTGCGACTCTATTTTCTTACAACCCCCCCCCCCTCTACCATCCCTTATGGCTTCATGAAATCCCAAAAGGAGATATATATTGTTTTTGGTACCTTCACACATCATCTCCTCACTATCCCCCTCCCTGCACCCTGTAATCTGGAAGAATTGTGAGTCCTTAAGGACACTTCCATTTGTGATGCATACATAAACATTCATTATCTATTTGGATCAGTACCATTGCATGTATTATGAGCTGTAATTTTCCACTTACAAACTTTTGTTATATAATGTTGTAGTGCCCCCTTTGTTATCTGAGATTTTCATGAATTTATCATTTGAAGTCTGTTTATGTGGATTGTGTGAAATTCCATGTGACAGAGATGGTGATCATCAATGTTTACTGTTTGTTGAAGTCTGTGTGAGGCCATTCAATGGCCATAGAAATTGCCTGGCAGTTACTGGAACAGTTGACCACATGAAGTGATGCCAGTGCTTTTCATTCAGACTTCATGCCTCTGACACAAGCATTCAAGAAAATGAAAGCTGGCCAACACCTCACAGAATAAAATTTGTTTTCTGGTATCTGACTGAACAAATTCTGTCAAAATGTGGCAAATCTAAAGGGATGGGTCCTGATGTGTAAATGCAAGTCCAAATTGTTATCTGGGCAGAGCAGATATGCTTTTTGTTTTTATTTTATTTTTTTCTCTTATAAATGTACTACATTTCAAGACTGTTTTGCTAGTGTTTGTCTTGTCAGTGCACTTTCAGTATGAAGAACTCCTATGTCTTGCAGTCAGTCAAAATAACGTTTAAGTCACTTTTTAGCTAAATCAAGTTATTGGCATGACATGGAAGCGTGTACCTTCACTAAGTGAAACATCTTTTTTGGCCTAGTGCTGTTCTGGCCCAAACTTTAGTTGTTTAGAGTCACAGGGGGTCACTTCATGCAATGGGAAAAAAATTCTGAGAAAATCATGAATGAAGAACAGTTTTATAGTTTATAATTAATCAGATATGTCTCTTAAAAACTCCCAAGTTTCCTACAATTACTGTTTCCCATAAAATCAATGCTTTTGTGTATGGAAATGGTTTTACTGTTGATTTCTTCAGCAAACAAGAATTTTATGCTGGATAACTCTGTTCACTTTTGCAGTCTAATATTTCCGTTTCCTGGTTCAATGACATAAGGCTCATTTTGACTGGCTGTAAAACAAGCTTTATTTCAAACTACATGTCAGGAAGACAGTGGTGTTATTATCATAATACTGTTCCATGTCACAACTTTCTATTGCATTACATGCACTGAACAATCATATACTCGTTTAAGTTCATATTTCAACCTAACCCCTTTGCTGCATCATATTCATCGTGAGCTCACTAGCCTCTATGTAGGAATAGTTCAGTAAATAGGAAATAGGAGATATGGATACGTCAGAATGACATGGAGATGCTACTACCTGGACGTACAGGTACGTCATATGTAGCGAAGGGGTTAAATCCTATGCCTCATCATTTGTTCATTATCTCACAATAACAGCTTCTTTTCTTGTAATAATTATAATAATTAATATCTGTCAGCAAACACAGCCATCTACATACCCATATGTGAATTGATTATATTCTTTGGCATCTGATAAAGTGTGAATACTTTCCAGAATGAGGAGGCAGAAGAGTTTCTCCTATGGGACTGCTAAGCCATGACTAAATCCTTATAAAGCTTTTTATTTCTAAATAATTTAAGTAAGCGCTCTGTTAATCCTGCAAAAAGCCAAAAACACACACAAAAGAAATGGCAGCTAATTTCTTTCACTCATTATACTGTGAAAGTATGGTGTCACAATATATGGGAATTTCCTAAATTGTGCTTTGCTTCTCTTGACTCTAGCCATGAAATTATCTATCTAGTGGCTCCTTTTCAGTTGTCGGTATGGTAGTGTGTTAAAGGAAGTTAATAATATTGTTGAAAGCCCTTAGAGCACTTACAAGAGGTACTCCAGCCCCAGTGCGGTGAATATTGCTGATTTTCATAGTGATAAGATTAGGAACCAGCAGTGTTTGAAAGGGAAGCTTTTTATTCACAACTTAAAGATATGACAGTATATCAGTCATTTCTCACAAGAGCTGAATTTGTGAATGGCTTAAAAAAGGTTAGGGTCACACCATCATAGCCCTTGGAACAAAGATCCACACTGTAAATGGTCAGTCACATGTGTATCTATTGCTGGCGTTTTTCTATCTTTTTAAAGTTTCTATCAGAATCTAAAATCATGAATTATAAACCTACCTTAATATAACCTGCCACTTTTTATTGAGCATGGTATTTTGTGATGTTGTCAATCATCGTTACTTTTCATAGTGCATGACCTAAGCTATGATAATAATGTATAATAATATACGTGTACATGACCATTATCACATTCCATGAAAAACTAACATCACACATGAATTGCAGAGGATTGGGAAAGTAAGGCATACCTCTGAGTGATGACAACAAGCCTCTTTGTCATTTCTGCTCAATGATGACAACTGTAATGCTTGGCAAATCAGTGCAACATTTTGCAGCATGGTTATCACATTATGCACCCAGGGCAGCTCATGTTGGTGTTGGTAGAGTTAGGGACGGTCAGAAAGATAGTTCATTGGTCAATCTTAAATGGCATTGCACTGGAATGGCTGAAGCAATTGCATGTGAGATGTGGGATGTTACTTGTGTAGTCTTTTGTTTGAGTATTGTCAGAAATGTAAGGATCACCATCATAGTCCTATGACCACAGATCTTCCATGGTTATCTTTTTCTTTTCATTTACAGATTATATGGACTGTTCAGCTTCTTTGAAATGAAAGTCATAGTAATTCAACTATTCTCGTTCCATTAGGTAATCCTACAGTGTGCCACCATTTGAATATTTTCTTTTAACTGCAGGGATTGCACATTGTTTTACTTGACAATCAAGGAACAAGTAGCTCTGTTCTGGTAGTAATAATAATAAAAAAAAAGATCCATAATGTTTTTCATTTAGAGTAAATCTATAATTTTGGTCTCACTTCGTTTGGTTGGAAGTCTTCAAGTAGGATTGCCCACTCCAGAGGACTGTTGATCCTATCAAATTAACAACCATCCAATCAACCAACCAGCTGACCAACATACCTGAGCAAGTAGTTTATGAAGATGATCCACACCCTTGAATGATCAAATGATCAGTTTGCAGGTGGTACGCTGTACATGTCAGTTAAGTGCCAAGAAGCCAGAATGTAGATGATTTCAGTTGAAGCTACCTAGTGCCTGCGGACTGATCAGGATGGACAAAAATTGCTTAGTTTGTCATTTGTCGCCAGGTTGTTCGGAAGTGTTGAAGCTGTTCTGCTATTTGCAATGGTTTGTTGATCAGTATGACATTTTGCAGAGATTCGTTGTTTCTCATTTAAAAATTATGTGTGTTTGCTTTATGAATGTTGAGGCTTGACCAACTATGGCTGTATTGGTCCTTGTGTGTTATTGTGTATATATTCAAGTAAATATAATATGATGTTGAAGAGAATGGAAGAGACTTAAATGTCAGATAGAAAATGAGATTACATTAACACTTATATTAATAAAAATTGGACCTATGCTCAATGCTTCTGCATGAACAATGTCTTTATCTTTGAATGGATTTGCACTCTTTTGGAATGGTGGAAGGGAAATTTATAATCTGACTGCATTTCTTGGAACTTGGTGGACTTTATAATTTCTTTTCAGATGTGCAAACATGTTCAGTAATTTATGATAGCGTTGGTGTGGAATTTCGTTACGACTGGACACGGCTTGTAAGTGAGGTTTTAGGAGAGGGGAGGGAGACAATAAAAAGAGCCCTTTTCGGGAGAAGATAATGGCCAGACAAAAGCTCAGTGAAGCTGGTCACTCAGTCGAGTTGCTGTAAAGATGAATGACTGGAATTGAAGGCTCATTGTTCAGTGATATTTGGGGTATACTATGAGCAGAAGTTTTGGAAACCTCTGTCCTGAAATAAGCAGTGAGCAAGAGGATGAGTGCTGAAAATGTGAAAATAATGAGGTCTTTGTAGCAAATCCCTATGGTCATGTGCCTAAGGTAAATCGCCACAGCTAAAACACCATTTTGCATTTTGGCATATAGTGTTTTGTGTCAAAGGAGAGATGCAGCAAGATTGTACACAAAGCAAAATCATTGCTGAGTGCAAACTGATTTAAAAAAATATGGCATTAGATCAGTTTGCCTGATGCAACGCTCTTTGGATCTTTGCCAAAGTGCACAATAGTGCAATTAGTGATGTAAAGCAGTCCACAACTAAAAACTGCACAAACCTCATTATTGTTTTGTATATTCCTAATGATTTTGTCAAATCATTATGTTTATGCCACATTTGCCTCTGTCATTTTTTGAGCTTTTGAGAAATTGAGTGTTTTCAATCTGTCGCTCAGAGCAAAACAATGAGGCAGATGCGGGTTGGCTTGTAAATTTGGGATATAATAACAAGTCTAAACTCTACATTAGTTTAATAGAAAGAAGAAGATAAATGGAAGATTATATTCATATAAACAACTTAAATCATTAAAAAAAAATTTACTAAGACAGATGTAGAATGACTGATGGAATATTGCATCAGATCATCAGAGAAAACAGATTGGCTAGACAATATGTCACCGATGTACTTGTAATTTACTGTTTTGAAATAATGAAAGTTTCACAATACATCCAGTGAGGGCTTCATATTTTTTGTTAGGATGGCTTTGCTTGGTGCACATTAATACTCAGAGGGATTGTTGCTTTCTTTACTTCTAAATGACTAAAGTGAAGTATTGTCATTTTCTTTTCCATGGAACTCAGGGTTGGAACAGACCTAATTCTTTTGTAAAATGAAAATCTGCATGCTCTTGCTGAAAACCTAAATTAAATACATCAGCAAACAAATAATATGTTGGCTTTGAAATGAAATGTCACATGTGTGTTTGACAAAAAGCTATGTCATATTTTAGCTCCAGATGTGCTTATAAATGCATGTGTGTGGATGTTGTATGCTGCCTGTGAGGATGGTGTGATGGGTGTTGATGCAGGCGTTATGGATTTCAGATCTCTTCATACCTTCATCTTGCAGCTTATCAAAATGAGGCTTAAGTCTTGTTTAGGGTAAATCAAGTTATTGGCGTGACATGAAAGTTTAACCCTGAGAGTGATCATTGCACGTTACCGTGTGGTCCAGTCCTGGACCCTTACTGATCATAAATGGCATCATGTCTTCATTCTGATGTCCCCTGATAGTAAATGCACTGTGTCTATCACTGGTGGTCACACTGGCCCTGATACATCATCATGGGAAGGGTAAATGTGTGTACTTTCATTAGGTGAAAGAGTTTTTTGACTGAACATTATTCAGGCCTGATATATCATTGTTTGAAGTGGCAGTGGTCACCCTAGCAATGCAAACACTTATTGCATTTAAAGAGCAACTTTATATATTATATGCTTTATCTAATATGTCTCATTTAAACTTTTTTATCCACAATTACTAACCGTTCACCCATAAAATCAGTGTTTCAGGGTATAGAAATGATTTTACTTGTGCTTTCTATAGCAAACAAATATTTGATACCAAATGGCCCTATTAACTTTCAGAACCTGACATCTGAATTTCTAGTCTACCGATATAAGCCTCATACTGACTGGCTACAAAACATACTGCTACCACAAATAATACTGTTGTAAGTCCTTAAAGTCATTTATGAACTCAAGACAGTAAAAAAATGTTTATAGGAACTCATGACAGTATTGAATGAGGGCGGCGATACGTTGCCTGTGTTGATAACATAACATCTTATTACACAAAAAGAAGATCTGGAGAGAAACCAGACTGCAAACCCCAAATAACTTGAATCGAAATGAATGGCACTGATTTATTGTGCTAGCAGTTTCTTCAATCCAGATTCCACTAGGGATGCTCTCCTGCACTGTCCATTTGCATGCATGTTAGCATAAACAGTGAAATCTTCTGTACAAACATATTTTATTCCATTACAATACATAAAGCAACAACAAAAACAAAACCGAACTGCACATATAATTGGGTTTCTGAATGAGCAATGCATCGTACAATGTTTGTAGATGCATATCTTCCTGGCAGGGTGAACATAAAGTAGTGAGATATGAGCAGTTGAGTGTTGACTATCTTGGACCACTTATCAGCCACATTAACATACAATGTCTTAATCAGCAAATTATGTCAAATCAAATTTGGTATCACTTTTGTTCAACTGTCTGGGCATGTTCTGACAACTTTATGCACAAGCTCAAAAATTAACAGACATAATTTTATGAGGAATTAGATCTCAATAAAAAGGCTTCATATGGTCAGTTTTTGCATGGGACCGGCCACGTTTATATATGACTTATAGTCAACCTGGCCAGTCCTATGCAGAGACCAACGATATGATCTTATTTGTCTCCACATGTGGAATAGTACTTTATACTTCAACACTGATGAAATGTGTTACTGTGTATAAGCAAGACATTACACCCAAATTCCATGAGCAACTTGTCATGCTCTCACCCTTTCTTGAATCCCTCTCTCATAAGTCATATGTCTTGTAGCCAGTCAAAATAAGGCTCATGTTTCTAGACTAGGAACTGAGTTGTCAGGCTCTGAAGATAACTGGAGTTATCTGATATCAAATTGTCAGATCATTTCTCCACACAAGAATGATGCTGACTTTACAGGCAAATGATATGCAGCTGTGGATAAACTTTACTTTTTGTGAGGTATATCAGTTTATATATATATATTGTAAAACTGTCCTCCAATCGCATTGTTCTTCAGTCGTGATTTTCTCCAAAGTTTCATCCATTGCATGGGGAGACCTCCACCGCCCCTTCTTTCCATTTCAAACAACTTATCTCAGACCAGAATAATGCTAGTTAAAAACATATTTCCCTAAAGAAAGTGCACACATTCAGCTTTCATGTCATGACTTGATTTAGCCAAAAGGCAACCTCAGCTTATTTTGACTGGCTGCTTGGTATATCGTTCTCATTCTGTCTTTCACTCATACCAAAACCAAAAAACTGAGTAAATGGTGCATTAAGTTACAGTAATGCTGTATGCTTCTTGTAACTGGTAATACTGCAAGTCAAGAAACAGTAAAATTTTGTTTGAAAGAAATGCAACAAATTCTGTCGAAGCAGAGGTAAATCACATAGAAATGCTGGTCAAACGAAATTTCTACAAAGTCATGCAAAAACAAAATAAATCACAGCCATGAATTGGGTACAATTTATACACATTGCTTACTTATGGTTAACAGAATGGAATGGTTTAAACATAGAATTCAACTATATTTGCCCACTGCAGATTTATATCTTTAGTGTCATTTCCTCAATGACCCACTGAGCATAACAGCAACAAATTCCACAGAATCATAAAGTAATAGTATAGACAGTCAGAGCTAGAGGGAACTGTATAAAAACGAGGATATTAAAAAAAGAAAGGCCAGCCACAGAGATGAGACATATGGGGAAGGAAGGCAGAGGTGAAAAATTATTGCATAATACATGCAAAAATGAAATAATATGCATTTTTCTGTGGTTTCAATGCCAGTGTTCCTCCAGCTGAAGTTACTATACATGTATTTGGATATAATGACCTAGTAATACATGTACAAAAACAGGATCACAAAGGAGGAGGCCAGATCACACTGAATTCACATTGATTTCATGGCATCTTATTTTCTTATTATCTTATATATTGGAGTTTAATCTACTCAGAGTTTAAGAAATCAGAGATATCTTCTCATTTTAGAAGAAGTTCACTCTTGTCATTTACTGATGGCAAAGGTGGAACAAATCAAGACTGAAGAATATGTTCATTCAAACTAGTCTAGTTTTCAGTCCAAGGGAGTTCACTTTAGATGAACTCTCTTCTATATCAGGAATTCATAATAATACTGAAATTCAACAGAAGTGTCCCTGTCATTAGTTAATTCCGCTGACCCTGCTGCACTGCAATGCACATAATTCCATAATTGCGACCTTTTGGCTTAACTTAATTTCTTGCAGAGTATAATATATTAAGAATTGAAGTTAAAACATCCACATAATCATAGCTCCTGTTATGCTACTGAAAAGTTGTAACTGCTAAAAACGCTTTATCATTATTTTATTCAAAGTCCATTAACTCAAAGAATGGCAAGTTTCATGATCAAGATGCTACACTTTTGTCATTATGAAAAACTTGTTAAGTATGCATCATAAATTAACATGGTCGCAGATGCAAACTAAGTTTTAAAATTTTTAAAATCTTTCTAATCTTTTAGCCATGACATAACTATAGCATCTAGAAACTGCACCATGGACAACATCTGTCTACCAGTGTGTGTCAAAGTTTCAGTGCATACAGTCTGAATTATTGAGGTCATTAAATTTGAATGAAAGTGAGTACATTTATTTTTCTTTTTTGTTCTTTCTGTGACGGGGGAGGGATGGCATCCCATATATCATCACAATACTGTCAAATATTTTAGGGTATATAGGTCTCTATAATATCTCTCAAAGTAACTTCAACATTAAATGCACCAGTTATCTCTCAATTCCTTCAAAAAAGAACTAGAAAACGGGCTAAATTCTTTAACTGTTCTATTTGATTTGAATACAGTGCACAATAGTAGATCCTTATGTAACCAAATGGCAAGGCATTTAGTGTTCATTCTTTATTATTAAGGGGGAGGAATGTGAGCTCAGTCTAATAATTTTTCAGATGTAATCATGTTCCATACTATTTTAGAGAAGTGTGTACCTGGGATTTTACCAAATTACTGTGAATTATTAATTTTTCGAAGATTGGCCGAAAAAACCTAACACTAGAAAATTTCCTGTCCCTACCAGGAATCGAACCAGGATCTCTCAGCTTGCAAGTCTGAATGTGCTACCACTACACCATAGGGAGGCTAACTTCACAGTGATTTAATTCTTAAATACCTACTGCCTGAATGGGTCCCTAACTTTCATGTGTGAGCCTAGTGCTCACCCGTGACCCTAATACACTTCCCCCCCCTGCTCACACGTATTTCATAGGAAAGTCCTGTTAAGTAAATATTATGTATGCTTAAACAATTCCTCATATTTATCCATGCTCAGAATTTTCACTGTTATTCAGACTACACAGCCAGAGCCGAACAGGTGAGAAGGGCAGTAAAGTTATCTAAAGATAATGGAGATCTGAATTCAGATAGTCACCTTTGATCATAAAAAGGTATCTCTTATAACTAATCCTGCCCTAAATCTCCTGGACAATATCAACAAATGAGTGTACATGGTGAGCTTGTGATACCAATGGCATGCAATACTCACTGCTGTCACCATGACAACTGCAGCATATTAGACTCATCTGAAATAATAACATTTTTCCGAAATGTCCTTAGTTTGATAGTGTGAAATCTAACATAGGGGAAGGTAATACAGGAGGCAGACCACCGTTAACATTTTTCTCTTTCTTCAACTTCTCCATCATCTCTCGTCTCTTCTTGACCTCTTCTCTAAGTTTCTGGTACTCAGGATGGTTCAGCTTGTAGCTCAGCTTCCACAAGATTGGCTGGGAACGAGGTGTGTACCGCTGTCCAAACAAATCTGTCTTTTGGCCAGGTGGAGGTGGAGTTGGTGGAGGGGAGGGGAAGGGTACAAAGCGATGCGCATATTTCTTGTAGTTCTCTGGAGGCAATATGTCACCTGGGAAGAAATTATACAACACTATGTAACAGGCAGCCTTTGTCAGTCATAGCTTTATATACTGTACATAATAACATCTTCCCTCAAATTTCATAGGATTGGCTCAGAATATGTTTGTGAGGTACTGAAATTTGTGAGGCTAATGTAATGTGGAAACATAGAGCAAAGGGCTGTAGTAGCTTTGCAATAAGCGCACAAAGAATCTGATCTGGTGTTGTTTCTGTATTAGTATGTCTTAGAATTAACAATACTGATAACACAGCCTTCCATGCTCAGTCTGAAAGTTAGATGTTCCACTACTGTATTTGGTTTTGAAAGTCTGGTCATGTTCCCCTTTCTTTAGAAGCATCAGACAGAAATCACACACTGATGGAGAAAGAAAGATTAAAAAGTTGGGACTTGAACTGGTAACAATACAAAATATGTAGACTGATTTATATTATTATCACTATTATCGTTATCAACTTTTTAAGACCATATGCAACATTTACAAATTACTTACAGTTTTTAACAGAATGGGCAACATTTTTGAATGGGTCACTCACCTTTCTCATTTAGTGGAGGGTTGCGAGCATCTGTCTTACATCTGAGTAACTTGAATTCACTCACATCTGTTTTGGTCCTTCTAAGTGCCAAGTTCTTGGCTTTCTCATCCTCAAACAACTTAGTTTCTCTAATGTACTTCTCAAATGTGTTATCCCCAACTTGAGATGGGGCAGGAATGTTCAGGGGATACATTGCGGCAATGACTTCTGACATTTTCCTCCCTTCCGCTGAGAAATTTAATCCATACTGACGTCGAAAATTCCTCCAAATATTGCTGTTATAAGTAGTGTCTGGCCTTGTAGGAAATGGGGCTGCAGGTTTGCCTGCCTCAACCCAGAGTCTGTGCTCTACGCTTGGCTGCTGATTAGTGAAGTCTCGGGTTGATGTCCGCAGAAAGTGACAGCATTCAATATCTGTCATTGTATGTGGTTTTCGGCGGTCAGTGAGCCTTTGTACTGGTCGAGGTGTAAAACCTGAATAGTGTGGGATGCTGTCGGTCATCAGGTTCTCTCGCTCAGCGAGGGTCATCTTCTCTTGTCTGTGGTCCATCATGGCTGGATTAGTGCCTCACCAGCTGAGGCAGAACCTGTGATAGTGTGGTACAAAGTAAGCCCATTGATTTTTTGGAATGCATGTAATACAAATAATATAAATACTTGGCGGAACATAACGGCCGCACAGCAGATTACTGATTAAACTAAACATGCTGGGTGAGTCCAGGCTGAATGAGCAGCGTATAAACTATTTTGACTACCTAGACGGGCAAAATGTGCGCCTACAGATTTCGGGCTGATGTCGGCTCAATAAAGTGCCAAGACATGGCAATCTCACTTTTGAGCTTGGCTCAGTTTTGGCTGCCAAGATGGGCCCAGCATAACTGTCTAACTTAGGCTGATGTCAGCCCAGTGTAGGGCCAAGATAGGTGGAGTCGCCGCCCAGATGGACTGAACTTGATATGCCCATTTTGTCGAATTAGCTTAAGATGTTGGCACTTTATGTTCATACCATTTTGGTAATGATGCTAATAGGCTCAGCTGGTTTTCCGGGCTCCTCTTGAAATCAATTCAACTTGGCTACCATTTTGGCCCCAAGATTGCTGAGATAGCCCAACAATGGACCATTATTGGCCCAAAATAGTGTGTTAGCTGGGATACAAAAGTGCCAAGTACAGTGATCTTGTTCTCAAACTAAGAAGAATAAGAATCTTGGCTTGAGTAATGGCTGTAGATGTAGGGAAAAGAGATCTGGTGAAATCAGCCTATGACCTACTCAAGTTGCTTGATATACAAGAATGGGCATATTCATGTACCCTGAGGGATTTAGTAAAGACTGCAAAGTAGATCTCAGCATGGACAAAGACCAAACACAGCAAACAGTGGAATGTTGCACAGGAAGTTTAAATGTAGGCCTATCATTACTGCATCTTCCATCATGGCTTTAAAGTGACCAAGAAGATATGAAACAAATACCTAGAGATTTGGGTTTTGAATCCCTCTTGAGGCAAAGAAAAAGTCAAGAGAAGAACACTTAGGAGTCATGATCCATTTATTGTCCAACCCCTTAAAAGTGCCAGAATATCGTACGACCTTCCTAAACAAGGATACCTTCCTCTTAAGATCTTCTGTTGCCTGACTCTCCAAATATCAGTTTGCTATCTGCAGTTGGAAGGAGAAGTTCTGCTTCATGCACTAGATTCTCCACTTGTTCATTTTTTATAGCTTAATCCTGCCTTCCAGTACAGTGACAATTTTATTTCAGTTCCTGCTCAACAAACCTTATAAACTCACCTCTTCTTGCACATCTTTTCGACTGACAAAACCTCATTTTCTATTGACATATTGTGGTTACCAGAATGCACATGCAGATATAGTCTATAAAAAAGTATTTTTAATTACTTAAAAGAGAGCATTACAATGGGATAAATATGTGCAAATGATGATATAATGTTTTGATCCAAAATAATTAAATGTTTGGAGTCTGTATCACTTGTAAGTTAAGTTAACTTGTTTTCAGTGCATTTTGAGGAACATCAACTTTCACTAAATAAGCATCTCCTAAAACAATCACAGATCTATCAATATCTACGCAATACAAAGCAACATATTGTTTTCTTTACGGGCTAATAACTGAGAGTTCTGTAGCATATGCGAAATTAATGATGAGGAATCACCCGAGGTTCGACGAGGGCCCATATTATACCGCTCCGCTTGAGTAAGAAAGAAAAGAAAAAACCCATTGATCGCAATATTACCTCTATTTTATGCCACACCAATGTGCAGTTCAAATGCACGGCTTCCGCCCAGTTATAGATCAGTCGCATAAAAGCAGTCTATTTTCGCTTTTTCAATGGATGATCGGCGCCATGATTGATGCTACAGCTGTCGCTATGGAGTTACAGAAATCTCGCGTTATTTGGAGCAGAATGCTTGTACTACTCGCGGTTGGTCCAGGTACTCCTTTAACAAACATATTTTTGGAAATATTTATGTCTTACGTGCGTCCATTTAGTTGATAAATAATTTAGATAAATGACGAAAATATTATATTTTTTTTTCTGATTCCAGGTTTGAAAGATTGCTCAACGTTGTTGCTATTTTGACGGGGGCGCTGTTCAGTTATTGGAACAGCTGGTTGACTGTTTATTATGGGAACCGTAAACATGGCCGCCTGCATGCTGTGGACTGTTTAGAAGACTGCATTGGATACCGTACTGTGGGATCACCATCAATGTGAGTTTATTTGTGTTGCTTCTGGTGTGAGTCTCTCGTGTAACTCACTGCTACTGTACAGCATCAGCATTTTCTATTTGGTTTTCTTCTAGTTTCTCTGTGTTTCAATAATGTTTACTGCAGACTTGACTAGTCGGTTTAGTCTAGATAGAGACATACTATAGTCTAAACGGCGTATCAACAATGTAAAGTCTGTTGAACAGTTTCTGTAGTTCTGATGGACGTCAAGAAAATTCTTTATGCATAGACATTATCATACTTTGCCAGTGTAAATTTTCATACTTTGGAGTGCTCATGAGGGCAAGTAAGAATGATGTACATGAAAATATCCTAGGATCAGCAGAGCATTGACCACTTGACGGATGCAGGCTTAGCTTAAAGGCCACGGAAAGAAGAAAGAGAATGAATGGCGTGGGGAGGGGGGTGAGCTGATATATCCTCATTTATTACCCAACATAGAGTTTTCAACTTCATTTGTGTGAAAACTGAAAGAGTTCATCATGTATTTATTTTGATGCACCTGTCTCATGTGATAATGTTCAAGACTGAGGGAGCTCTCTGACGAGCAGTAGGTGAGGGATGTGTGCTTACCTATCCAATAGTAGACACCATATTGGGAATAATTTGAGACATCATGTTTTTCAGCTAATGATTATGTTGAATGCATTACATATTCCTTTCTGAAAGCTAGTGCACATTGATTTCAGCCGAGTTATGATTCAGACATTAACGTTTAACAAAGTTTGCTTGCCAGTCAAAGATCATAGATTGCACACTGACATAATGTGAAGATGTTTCTATTAGTGGTTGCATATATATTTCCTGTGGTCCATTTCCCCTGAATCATTTCTCTGGAAAGGTGGATGCATACATAGATTATGTTCCCAGCATCTTCCTTAAATTTCAGAACACTAATTCTATCCCGCTTGAGTACCAGCATCTCTTTTTGTTTCACATTGTTTGAAAGCTTCAATCTTGCTGATTTTATCTATGTGGGTTGCCAGAGAAGCTGTTTACTTTTTAATTTGTCTACCTCTCTTTCTCCCCTTTACAGTTCTTCCTTATTTCTTCCTTCCTTCCTTCCTTCTTCCCTTCCTTCCTTCCTTTCTTTCCTTCTTTCTTATCCCTTACTTACATCTTCCCTTCCTTATCCTATCCTTACCTTCCTGATTTCCTTCACCTACTCCCTGCTCTCCTTCCTTTCTTCCTTTCTTTCCTCCCTTTTTCCTTTCACTTCATCCTTATCCCATCCTTTTGTCGCCCTTCCTTACCTCCTCCCTACCTTACTCCATCATTACTTTCCGTCTTTCCTTCCCGCACCTCCTCCCTTCCTTACCCAATCCTTCTCTTCCTCAATTCCTTCACATCTTCCCCTCCTTGCTCCATTTTTACCTTCCTTCCTTCCTTTCAATATTATCCCTCACCTGTCTCCCGTTCACCATCCATATGTTCCTTTTTTATTTCACCTCCTCCATTCCTCTATTCCTCTCTCCTACCCTTCTTCCCTCCCTCCCATACTTGCTCCTTTCCTCTTTCCTCTCCTTCCTTACCTTCCCCATTTTCTCCTCTTCCTTCCTTCCCTCCTTCTTCCTTTTTCATTTCCTCTTGCCTCTCTCCCTTCCTGCCCCTTTTCTTTCTTTCCTCCTCCCTATCTTCTTCCCGTTTCCTTCCTTCCATCTTCTTTGATCCTCCCAAAACCTGGACAAGAGTACGAAGGCCGAGCGCTGATTTTGACACCTACTGTTTGGGAGAACACAGGATTGAGTATCCTTGGAGAAACGCTGTATCGCCGTCCGAATAAGAGGCCCGCCGATTTACTTTAGTGTCCATACTTTAAGTAGACTACATGTAATAGAATCATAAACATTTTCCCCGTGTCTTCAAAAACACGGCACTGAGGAACTTCGTGTTTTCCGGGGATTAGGGCCGCCATTGAGCGTATTAAAAATGTTCATAATTGCAATGAAACTATTACAAATTGCAATCTTCCTCTATTTACATTCATCTGCTGTGGTAGGAGGTACATTTTGAAGGAAATCCATCGCAAAAATTCAGGTTGAGAGATTTTCCTGGGTTGGTTACTGGAAGTTAACCCCTGTGTCTTCGTCTCCCTGTCTCTGTTTTCCAGGCGCTGTTCCTGTCCCGTGGTGTGGTGCAGCCATAATCTTTAGTTTGGTCTTCCCCTGTGCAAGGTAGTGTTCTTGCAAAATTTCAAAAATGTGCCTGGCACTACAACAGAACTGGCAGTTGAAATGTAAGCGAATAAGTAAAACAGTTTAATTTCCATTTTCCGAACAGAATTGATTAAATTTCAAGCAGTTTGTGAGTAAGTTTAAAACTTTTTGTGAGTAAGTTTAAAACTTTGAAGACAGTTTACAAGCTATTAGTTACGATTAAACATCGCTTAAGAATCGATTACATCTCGTATAAACTTTAAAGCAAAATCAGCGTTCTTCCGTGGACATTACATTATACAGCGCTCTTTCTTCATGGTTCATTAAGACTCAGCAACGCGCTTCTGTGGCGTTTCGACCGGGACGTAGAGTACTGAAAACTTTATTACAGTTTGTCCTCTTTTCAAGGATCGGGTCGTTACGTCTTCAAGCAAAGGCAAAAAAAAAGCTGCCGTCCCCCCAGTTCCTTTAGAAGATCAATACTATACATGTGTGTGAATAAACAGACCGGAGAGACGGAGTTATGGTGCACCAGTGCCATTTATCATGTCAGGGATAACCTGTCAAACCAGTTTGTTATGACGACGAAGCGGGCATGTACCACGGCTAGGCGAACGGGCAGTGGGGCGACTGGAGTGCATATCAATATCATTAATTACAGTAGTTTGAAGAAATAAAGCCTCTAGATATGGAGTGTAATAGTTGGTGTGGTTACGTGTGGGTGTACGGAAAAGTCGGGAGAGTGAGGAGGCGACTCTTATGTGGGGCATTTGTGAAAGTGGTGAGACCCTTCAAGTAGCAGGGACGTTTGTAACAGTGATGAGATCCTTCAAGTCGCAGGGACGTTTGTAACAGTGATGAGACCCTTCAGGTAGCAGGGACGTTTGTAACAGTGATGGGACCCTTCAGGTAGCAAGGACGTTTGTAACAGTGATGAGACCCTTCAAGTAGCAGGGGTGGATCAAGCCCTCTTCCCCCTCAAAGGTTGTATGATCACCGTGGTTTTTTTTTCCTTTCTAAAGAAAGGGCATTCCGCCCATCCCTCCTTCCTTCCTCCAAAAATAACTGCAACTTATTTCAGTAGTAGAAAATAATGACCCCAGATTCCTCATTTTGCTCCGTTTCCATTTAAAAAATTTCCGGGGGGACCATGTTTCCGTACCCCCTTCCGGTCAGAGAACAAACTTCCGCCTTCGGCAGTCGCTTGCGAGCCCTTGATATGCTCCCCCACCCCCACCCCAACCCCATCTCAGTCTTCTGCATTTGACAGCAGACCTGGATGCATTCTTGAGGAGGGTAATATCATCCCAAGGACGCTGTAAGAAGAAGGGTTTTTAAAAAATCGCTAAAATCGAAGTCTCCACAGCAAGAAGGTGATCAGTCTTTTGATTTGTGTCTGCTGTAATTTTTTTCTTTTTTGTCTTGTAAAGACGGTCCAAAGTCCACGGATTCAAAAAAGATTTATCACACTGTGCGGAATGAATCTGTTTCTTTGTTTGTTGCCATTTTTATCAGCCCATCAGCGCTCTTTTGATCGTCCAAAACATGTTTCTGATGGACGATCTTTTAACCACAATAGTCATCTATATTTTGTCAAAGATATTGTTATCCGTCACCGCTGGGAAAGTTCCAGTTCATTCATATCTTGGTTTATGATATCAGTATGAAGTGAGGACTACAGTCATAAATGCATACGTGGTGAGTTAGTCAATTTGAAGTCTGTAGGTAATATAGAGCAGGAGACAGAATTGGAGCTTGACAACAAGTGGGCGAGGAAATAAGAAATTCTCGTCAGTGTTTGGTTCGATGGACTGATCCCAGCCCAGATTTAGACCGAAACACTCGTTGCGAGGCTCAGCCAAGCAGTGAGTACTTTTATTTTTACCGTTTTTTAAATGCTGTCACGAAATTATGCTGAAAGAACTCATTAGCCTGTCTGTAGTTAGGGTTGCTTGACTTCCACGAGTTCAGGAAGATTAAGGCCGTTTTACGCCTTTGTATGTAGGACGTAATGGTACGCGGAATCAACACAGAAATGATATTTTTTGGAGACGCTGATGAACGTCTGGACGCTATTTGGACCAAAGGGATATGACGCCCTGCGTCATACCTATTGAAGAGGTTAAATTTCAGCTCATATTTTTCAGTCTGATAGACTAGTCTACTTTGCAGTCGCTAGAACTGCAAAAGAAAACTGGTGCTTTGCTCTTCGGTGGAAGAAAAACGAGATAGAAAATCAATGAACCTATTTGTATATTATATGGGTGTGTGTTTTGTATAGTATATGGGTGTGTGTATACAAAGTGCCCTTTTTCTCAATACAACAGCGAAGCTTTCATGTATGTAACTAGATAAACCGCGTAAATGAAAGCCTGCTATACATACAGTATTTATCTCTGAGTGTATGTCACCTCTCGTGCCGTTGCCTAAAATGGTGAAGATCCTAGATTTGTTTTGACAACAGTTTGGGCGAATAAATGGCACCATTAAATAGCGCAGCAATCGTGAAGTTCACGACTCTATAGCATGCATTATGTAGAAATCTTCAGTGAAATACCTGCTCTGATGAGATATAGAGATACTACACCTAGCAGGGCCGTAACTGCCATCCCCGGATGCCCTGCAGGGAGGGGGCGAGGTCCGTCAAAGAAAGGAATGAGATAAAAAGAAATGAAAAAGAGAAGAGATATGAGGTTTGGGGTCCCCAAGCTATGGTTTGCTATGGAGGAGTTAGTTACGTCCCTGACGCTTATGCACCCAACCAACCAGAAGCCCGTTTTCTCGATACTAATTTATTGCGTACTGAAAAATGTAATGGCACATTAAACATTGTAACGGGTCTTTTTCAGGCTACTGTATTTTCTGAGAGAAGGAATATGGACATGACACATACGAGAATTCTCACATGCGCTTGTTTTACAGCTCATTGAACTTTATAAAAATGCTGATACCTGTGTAGGAAAAAGAAATGGATGTTTAAAACAATACACTTATATTTTGAATTCTGTACGGTTTAGTTCGAAGTCACAACACAGTACCCCGCTTTTCCTTGATTGTTACCACCCACATTAAAGGAATGTTTCCCTCTCTTGTCAGTTCTAGCACATTTAAAACTAGTCACAACATACATCACACATGCTGCTGATTGTTTACATGTAGGAAATAAAATATGGTTCAAGTTTCAACACGATCACAGCTTTTTAAACAAGGAAATCAATCCTTCTATATTTTATGCCGTATCAAACATGCACAGAAGTGGTCCTTGGTTTTTTAAACGGATTTAAAGCCATTAAAAGTCCGTAAAATTGGATTTTCGGATGTTCGAGCCTAGAAAAGTAACAAAGAACTTTTGTCAACTACCAATACCTTGTTCTGTCGACGGTTAGTTAGGCCTTTACTATGCCACTGAAGAAAATGCCATTTTGTGGGTCCTTGTCACCTGGATGTTTGCGAATAGGGTCAGGGCCGCGTTGCTTAACGCTGACGTTAAATAAAGTCAGTTTGATCATGAAGCTGTCTTTAAAATTTCTTAATGTTTGTTCCGAAAATTCTGAATGGACTCTGAATAACACTAGCTTCAGCTGCAATGGGTTTTTGAAAATTTGGGGGTCCTGAGGTTGAGGTGGGAGGTCCTGGGGATGGGCCAGTCAGAGTATAATATGTGCAGTGTATGCAGATGCAAAACTCTTGTTAATGCTGTCTATCGGAAGAGTGGAAACGGAAGAGGCACAGGCTAGGATGATGGGACTTTTGGCCCGAGAATAGGGAGACGTCCTCATCGTCCCCACGCCAATTCTGTCTTTGATTTCAGTTTTAAGCAATCGACGAACACAAACGTTCTTGTCACTGGACAAACTTTCTGCACTCATTTCTCATCAGACTGTTTAAACATTGTCACATATCCCGTGTCAATACCAGTGTTACTTTCACAAAAGCCGTAAGCCATTCTGTGCGGGTGTAGTTCCTTTCAGAGGGTCACTATGAACTAGCGACATGGCGTGTGTATCTTAGCGATACAGTGCTGTGTCGCTTACACCAGCGCTCGTTCTTGTATCTGTGAGATCATGTTTGACTTGTTCTTCCCTCTCAACTCCTGTCCATGTTTCCATTCTCCGCCACGTCCGTGTCTTTCTTTCCGTCTGCTTCTTATCACAGCTACCACCATAACAGGTTTGTACAGCACTAAGATTTATAGTCTGGTAAACTGTCGTCAGATCAAATGTCATAATAGGTTCTAAATTGGAGATATCAGGCCGGTCTTCTCATACACGAATCATAACGATCGCAGACTTACATGTCTTCTCTGGTGAGAGCTCTTCAGACCAATCTTCACGACCTATTAGGTACAGTACATGCAAATAAAGAACACGATTGCCAGACTTTTTTTTTTCTTCGAGCAGTAGCCAAAGCGTTCATGAAAAATAGCCAAAAAAAAAAAAAGGGCCAAATCATGTCTTGAAGAAGCCAGTTGGTTGGGATCCATATATGACCTAAGAGGAGAAATTTACTACGAACAGTCTATGTAGGCCTACTGGATCTCTGTGGGTATTATAATGATCAAAAATCTTTTCACCAATCTTTAGAGCAGGATAAGGAACTGTTACTAAATGGAAAAAGTTTTGAAATCGGTCTTTGATTCGTTTTCATCGGGCCAGCTATACAGTTTGAATTCAGTAGACCGTGGGTTGTTTTTTTTTTTCGTCTAAAGACATCTGAATAGTAATGCCAATTCAGAATTCAGAGAAGTATTTTGAATACTAAAGCAAGTGAATAGAAAGTCTATCATAATTCCATAAGTTTTATTTGGACAATCACAATGGCTGGACTTCTTACATTACAGACTGGGCCCCTTAGCTGACGTTAATCGTTTCTTCAGACAAGTTTACAGACTTTTTGTATCAATTTAGACCTGAAGTCCGTCGGAGCCCCCCCCCCCCCNCCAAAAAAAAAAAAACAAAAAAAACAAACAAAAACCAAAGAGCCCGACAATTGTTTTGGAACCAAAGGCTTTCAAAATGAGCTAAAACGCTTGTATGTGGCTCCGAAAGAGCCAAATCTGGCAACCGTTATATAGAACCGCCACCCTGTGAGAACATTGATGGTGTTTAGTCCCAGCTACTCTCTTTGCTTAACAACGACATTTTGGCAAAAACATATTTCGTATAGCTCCCCCTGTCCTTTCTAACTACAGTACATGTTGAAAGTACAGATCACCGCTTAATGCTTAATCACTTCATGCTGTTTGTGGCATTTTCTCGTTGTTCCCGAGAGTTGCTTTTAAGCGGAGATGATTGCTTTCGGAGACTGGAGACAGTAATGGCGTTTGATTACTCAAGAATGAAGAAGGCAGTTGAAGCCCCGCCTAGGAATAAAAAGAAAGGAGAGTTATGATGAGCTACTTCACTACTTTGAATTCAGTAACTGGCTTCACATCTGAGGGCTAGTTTTCTGAATTTCAAGCGTAAAACATTTCAGACTGCATAGACACTCTGGAGATCACTGGTTTACTGTACTTCTGAACTTTACGGTCAAGACATTTTATACTCTATAATTTATAGACCTTTCGTCTCTGTTGGCAGCCACCGGAACCAAACAAAACTAAAATCGTAAGGAGTATATATACAGTATGTATACTGTATATGCATATCCAAGACGACTCATGCAAACACTGTCGCAAGCTCGTAATATCAATTATCAGATTCACTGATTTCATTAACAAGAAAGCAAATTTATCCTGCTGTAATCGCACTCAGGGTGAGCATTAATCGATGACGCTGATATAATTGGGAAGTGGTACGGCGAGTTTTCTTGGGACGATACGGGGTTTTGATTCAGAAAACAACTTTACCGGCCCAAGCCAAGCTGACTGTAATCTTCTGTTTTGATAGGTGTAGGAATCAGTCTTTGTGTGTGTGTGTGTGTGTGTGTGTGTGTGTGTGTGTGTGTGTGTGTGTGTGTGTGTGTGTGCGTGTGCGTGCCATGCGTGCGTACGTATGTGTGTATGTATGTGTGTGTGTGTGTGCGCGCGCGTGCTTGCGTGCGTGCGTGTGTTTATTGGACAGATCCAGGTTAGAGGCACACCCTATGTCTTCAATCGAAATCATACAAATATGAACATTAAATACATGTACGTTATGAACTTCTGTGGTTATGCTAGTCATGGCACTCAGAGGGATCTTTCCTTTTGGTTCGTATATATAGGCTATCGAGTTTTATGTCTTAGTGTATGGGGGAATCTATGCATGCGTTATTGCTTGGAACTTGTTTGGTAAGTGTACCATGAAACAGAGTTACAGTTTTATAGAGTGGAAACCATCTTTAAGGAAATGTAGAAATGAAGAAAAAAAAACCCCAGGTTTTATCGGGCATACTCTCAATCTCATCCCATCCTCTTTTATACTTTAAAATAGCCTTCTCATAACGGGACCTGAGGAATGAAATTTCGCTTGTTATGGCATACCTCATTCTGGCACAAGTTTTACATGAAACGTTTGACGTCCCTTTGTATGGATGAAATCGTCTTGGTCAATATTTTACAGACTGACTGCCAGGAGCTGTCACACTTGCATATGAACCATGAAAATACGATATTCAGATACTTCTTTACTGTCCTCGTACGGGAACAATGATGTAACTTCGATGTAAGTGGTCATTGAAATAACATCAAGACATGAAATTGGCTAGATTGAAAGCAGGGGATTTCATTCTATGTAATTAGGGCTGCAACTTCTCAGGATACGTGGATAAGCATCAGGGAATCCATGGGCAGGGTTCTAGAGCACCTTAGGTTAGCTTTGAGGATGTTCATGAATGTGTTTTCTTGGGGGTCTTAAGACGCTGGGGATGTGTAGATGGGCTCCAGGGGATCAGTGGCGTCCTTGAAGTCATGAGTGGCATCGATGTGATCTGTTAGGGGGCTTTTTTGGAGAGAGATGGATGCAGTTTAGAACGATATATCGTAGATATAAAAGTATTTCTGTTGGTTTCTAAATAATGTAATGGAAAACTTCCTTGGACGGACTTCATCGAGATCATCGAATGATTAAATACCTGGCGGAACTGAATAAAAATCCACTTTAATTCGTTTGTATACTGTGTTTGAGGTTAAATATGTAGTGTCATAGTCTTGGAGGGGCTTGTGACAACGAAGGAATTGGGCCAGAGACAGAAGGAAAAGAACATCTTAAGAGGCCTTTATCTTTCACCAAATTCAGGTAGATGTCCGAATCTCCCTTAGAGAGTTGAGACCTACCAATAAAGTGGGGGTATACAGTGACGGTACAGAACAGAAAGCAATATAAGCGCCTGTTATCTGGCTCAAGCTTAGCCTGGAGATTGATAAGTGTACCGTACACATCGTAAACCCGTAAATCCGCGGTCAGTTTTACTACGGGGTCAATAACGTTGTAAGACTCTTCTAATGGCGAATGGTTTGTGGAGCAATTCCAAAACTGATTTCGGTCTGTGAATTCTTTCACACCTTCCTGAACCGGCGGTCGTGCTAGGAAAGCCTGCTGATTCAAGCGGAACATTTTCAGCTGTGTATTAATGCTTTTCTTCGGGAAGAGGGGGATGGAATATTTGGCGTCGCCAAGGTCAGTTTACGCTCAGAAAGACCAGGCTTGCAAGACTGCCTGTACCATTAATTTCCCGGCTGGAAGTCACCTTTGTCTTTAGCCTTAATTCTCAGGCCTCTACTGTGGGTTCGAGACTCGAGACCGCCCCCCCCCCCTCCTCCGNCCCCCCCCCCCTCCTCCGCTATTCCATATAAATACATACCTAAGCCGTCCACCTCTGAAGGTCTTTAGAGCTGTGGATCACAATTTTGGTCTGGGGAAAGGCTGCGTTAGCGGATTACAGGGCAAACCATGCCGGCGGGCTAACGGATTTATGGCACCGCTCAACAAAACCAAGAGCGGAATTACAGGCAACTGCTGCGATAATCCAGCCCAATATATCACAGTTCGACCGTCCCAGCACTGCGCTGATGAGCCTCGTAAAACCACTCATTCAGTGTCAGTAAGAGTCAGAACAACATAGGCCTACTTTCAGTGATCTTCATCTTAGAATGTGTAGACTCAAACTTCGGCAGTGACCAGTGCCTGAACAAGAACTGGCAAGCTTTATAACCTTGGAGTCCCCTGGTTAAAAAGTTACACCGGAAAGTCTAACAAAAGTACTGTACCACAGAATAATAATATATTAGTATTATATCTAATATATTATTATATCATATTATTGTTATTCTGTATACAGTACAGGAGAAATACTTAAATGATATACGTTTACACACACACACACACACACACACACACACACACACACACACACACACACACACACACACACACACACACACATATATAGATATATATACACTCATACCATTTAATTATTTTAAAATAATGTACAGTGTATTTAAAGTCAACAGTACTAATTATTTTAAAATTGTTTTCATAAAATAAAATTTTGTAAAGGCCAAGCAAGGAAACAAACACATTTCTATCATGAAAAAAAATCTGAAATGTGATGACGCCACTGTAGCTTGTGAGGCCAAAATCTATAGCTTAAGTTTAGCTTAGCCTTATGCCTGAGTTCATAACTGGCGCCTGCTGGAGTGGAGACCATTTTTCCCATAGTTTGATCTAAACAAATTTTAACCTTCTGCAGATCTGTCGGCGGTTTGTTCCAAAATCGAAGACAATCAGCCCAAACGTTAGGATGCCAGTCAAACAATACCATTTCCTATCTTTTCTTTTTCTAATATAATTGGTCATCCATTCCTTTCAGAGTCAGACCAGTGACTTCTGAATCACCCTCGTATTAATTTTATTACATATTACGATTTACGACATAACCAGGCCTGGTGTAAGCACGCTTGAAAATAAGATTTGAACAAGGTTATTGCCTTAATGGAACGGGTTTAGTTTTGCTGTGAACTGTTAGGAGCATTGAAACTGTAGTTTGTCAGAGAGTATGTTGAGGTTTTCTTGCGCCCAGTGACGAAATGTTACTTCGTGTCCTTTTTTGTTTTTCTTTGATCTTCTCTCTCTCACACAACTCAGTCCAACTGAGTTGAATTCAATTTATATAGCGTTTATACCAACGTACCTCAAAGCAGACAATACAGAAAATGCCCCCTCCCCCTCCCTCTCTTTCTCTCGCTCTCTCCCTTTGCTATTGAAATGAAGAACTTGGCAGTCTAGGCGTCAACTGTTGAGAGCACTGGTCTGTGTGAAGATGATGTCATCAGTGCAGATGTGTATATGACAAGGAATAACTATTTCCTGGTCCGATGGTCTCTTGTCTTCAAAGATTTCTAAACTCGCCGCATAAACAGCACTTATAACAGTTCTTGACAGCGGAACATGTGACTCTGATTTGAGCTTGCCTGGTCCCCTCCTCCCCTTGAAATTGCGAATTGGTAGCATAGCGCTGATTGTGTGGTAAAATTATCACACCCAAATCCTTTTACCCGAAATCGCATGTTCGTGTGCCTGCTCAGGACAATAAAAAATCCATCTGCGCGCTTCGCCTCCGTCCAAACGACACCCTCAGTAAAATCCCTTGCCTACCCATGTCACCCTTGTAAAACTCAGGAAAGGGTCATGCACAATATCACGACCTCCGGTATGTAATGTCCTTGGCAGTATTCCCTCTGGTTGTAAAAGACCATATATTGCATTTGCGCATGTTACCTTAATACAAAGTTCATTCATAGATGAACATAACTTTCACTGTACATGTACCTGCAAGACAGGCCAAATGATCCCTCTTGGAAAAGTCAAAACTGGAATATCATGCCTCACTAAAACTGATCCCTGCGTCTTGTCTTGGAAAATCTTGGAACAAATTAATCACCTCAATACAAAGTTTATTTCAACTTCAATCATTGCATGTTTTATAATCTGAAAAAGACAAGGAGTTTAGGATTTAAAAAAATGACTAGAGATTTTAATATAAACATAATATTTCACAGCAATAAAATAGTTCGACTACAGAGACTTCTTTACTTTGCGAGTCTCATAAATGCAAGGCTACTGATTAAAAAAAAAAGTGAGGCTACTAAACAATCGTAGATTTGAATGAAATTCCTGCTGCTTGAGGCCAGCAGATCATGTGCTATACTGATAATGGAAATAATGAAAAAAGATGACAAAATTAATGATTCAGATATCATTGTTTCGTCTTCCCCTGCAGATCCATGACGACCTGTGACTAGAATGCTGAGCTGATCTTAGCCAGAAACATAGGGACGACTATGAGCAACAGCACTGTCCGCCCTCTTGACCCAGAACTTCTTTCTTTCCTTCATGTAAGATTTAGCTGAGATTTATATGTTTATAAAGGCATTACTAATAAACAAAGAAACAGGCATTAGAAAGCGGGGAGGGTATCCATGCACAGACAGACCCACCAGTAGATGCCATACAGATAGAAGTATTAGCCTGCCAGTATCTCCATTTGAGTTTTAAATTAGTCCAAAGCAGGCTGGCACAAGGGCCCTATGTAAGGTATGCATACAGTTGAAAATCTAAATCTGAGATGGGGTGGACAGACTGGAACCTGGATTAAACAGGGAAGCCATAACAGCAGAATGTGGGCACCTCATGGTCTTTATCATTCTCAGATGATGCCAGAATACCCATGTAGATCACAGGTACTGAACTTGTCGGGTAATGCCCTTTTAAAGAATCACAATAGATTTACAGCTGTAGTGTTTTGAGAACATTGATACACAGGACCAGCTGTCTAAGCTGTTTGCAAGCCATACAATGTTGTCACAAAACAAAAATGCTCTGCCATTAAATGGCAAAGGGGTTAAAATGCCATCAGGTGAAATGTTCAGGAGAAGTGAGACGTGTTTTCAACAGTAAGGTAGCTGAGAATTTATTTGGGTATCTTAGTAATCATAATTTTGGAATTTCTTAAATGTTGTGCTCATTGCTTAGTAATGAGACTAAGATTGAGACTAGGATTGATATGTAAGGTTTAAAACTCCGACCATTATAAAGGTATATTTGTACCCAAATATACTTTTACCACTGTGTCAAAAGACCAGCAGTTTTTTCCGTGAGAATTAAAGGGATAGTCTGTCTATAATGTTGTGTCTTCCTACAGAGTTTGGTCAACGAGGGTTCCGGACAGCAGCAGGAGAGAACAGACAGTGACAAGGAGAATGAAGCAGGCCTGAACACCATTGTTGAGGAGGACCCAAGTGTTGCTGAGCAGGAGCGAGCTGTGGAAGTAAAAATGCAACAAGCACCAGGTGAAGATGGACGTGGCGTGAATACTCGCGATGACCCCAGCAATGAGAAATTATGGGATGAATTTTACAATGAGGAAGACTTTCAAAAGAAAGAAACCAAACCAAAAGAGTCGGAGGAAGAGTATGATTACAGTGATGAAAAATTCGAAACATTAGACAAGGTAGAAGAGGAGGAGGGAGAGGACTCAAGCAGAAGGGATGGAAGTGATGGGGCGTCAAAGAAACAGCCAGCCAAAAAGCGAAAGAAGCGTTTGTTTAAACGTGTTATACGTCCACGTCCCCTGTCCTCCTCGGCACCGACGGCCACAGGTGGGTCCCACCCTGACCTTGGTCGGCATGACAGTGATGGAGATCGTCACAGCAACCAGCTGGAGACGATGAGCGAGACCAGTGCAGGAAGGAGTGGCCGCAGGTTGAGTCGCAGGAAGCAAGTAGCTAGGCCACGATGTGCGGGCCCTACACCCACTGGCGACGTACTGCAACAGAAATATCAGGTTTGTCTCCCTGTACTGTAGTTTGCCCCCTTGTGGCAAAATTGCTGTTATCAATATTTTGTTCAAAGTTGACTTTTCATAGTTTCACAACATGGCTTTCTTTTCTGCATCGTATGTTGAGATTTCAGAGCTGTTCTGTTAGAAATACAAGAAGAACCCTGCAGCATTCCTGTTAAAGTTTACAACAATTTGCTTGAAAAAGAAAGAGGGTGCTTTCCTTCTTCCACTGTGAAACATTTTGAATGCATGATAGGACGTGTGAATTCTCTTTCTTTCTCTGTAAATAATTTATTGAAGTCACCCACTCTTCAATGTGCTCGGTGTATCAAGGATAAAAGTTAACCACCTCTGTAAACTTACTGGAAAGTTAGAGTTTCACAGGGATTTTATCCTTTTGAAAGGATAACTTTTTAATGTACAAAATACAGCCCAATAATTATCAGTTAATTCATAACTTCTATATAACCTGTTATCTAAGGAGGTTGATGTTGTGCTCAAATCCCCAATGACTGGAAAAGACTTACACATGCCACACTGTGGCACACAGCCAAAGGGCTCACACCCAGCTGACAACTGGATTGGGATTGCAGAGTAAATACCGTTCCTAAGCTCTCCAAAACCAGGGTAAAGGCTAGCACTGACTTTCTCTTATTGATCCTTCTCATTCTCATATAGGAGCTACAGACCCTGCTGGTGACACCCCTGACAGAGCCAGGTCAACGAGTACAACAGACACGGCAAGAACTGCGACGCCTTATGAACATGACTCAACAACAGGCTGCACAAACAGTGCATGCCTTACCTCCCACAGGTCCTGGAAGGGAGATACATAGACGCCAAGTTTTTAGTGAATGTGAGTATTTTGAACCCATCTTAATTACAGTAGAAACCTGAAATATCAGTTGACCTGATAAGAAAAAAAAATCCCCAGCCAATATTTATTTCAATTGTATCTCAGGGATTTCTGCTAGTTGTCAGTAGAACAGAGGTAGATTTCGGGGAAAAAAGAAAACAAGACATATGCAAGTTTAAAGGATGTGTGGACTATTCCCTTCTTCTTTCTGCCCAACTTCCCATCATGAATATAAAGTTAATTTGGTGATGGTTATAGCTAGCCATGAAATCAAAGATAAAAACCAAAGATAAAAAATCCACTAAGATTTGTAATTTCCTGGTCATGATTGTCAGTAATGGATTACCCAACATGGTTAATGTTGACATTGCTCATGATGCCGAGTGATTAAGTTTACTAAGAAAGTGTCACTGATCACCTGAAGATTGTGGAAGAACAAGTTTGTTTTTTTTTTCTTTTTTTCTCCAGTGAATGAGGAAAATACAGAGCATGGATATGCTACCATACGAACAGTGCAAGTTTCAAACCAGGTTACTGTGCACAGACCTCAGACAGCTCACCACAGGCAGCGTGCTGCTCCAAGGCAACCTCAAAGGCCTTTTTCAGCCGGCAACCAGAGAGACAACCGTGATCAAGCTGGCAGAGGAGGCGGCAGTGATAAGAGTAGTTCAGCAAATGGTGTGAGGGGGCGGGGAAGGGGAAATGAGAAGGGAAGAAATGAGAGAAGCGACAGAAGCAATAGTGGTAGTGTTAGGAATAGTGCGCGCAGTGATAACAGTAAAAGTTCTGGTACAGATACAGATGATGATGAGAAAAACAGGTCTGGAAGCCAATCCCCAGGTCGAATTCTTCAGTACCTTGATACCCACTTAGAAAACAGCAATAACCCTGCCCTGAGGCAGTGGCTGCAAAAGAAAAAGAAAGAAATGCGAAAGCAAAAAGCTGAAGAGAGAAAGAAAAAGCGTGAAGAGAGACATAAGAAGCAAGAAGAAGAAAGGAAGAAACAGGAGTACTTTAAAGACTCAGACAAGAAGGTCAGAGAGTGGATGAAACAAAAGAGAAAGGAGGCCTTTAAGAAAGCTGTTGAAGACAGAAGAAGGTACAGGGAGGAGGAGAAGGAGAGATATGAAAGAGAACACAAGCAACAGGATTTGATAGCCTATGCTGCCTTCAGGCCCGGGAGCACTGAGAGACCAGCATCTGCTCAGAACCATCAAGGCAGAAAAATGTTCATTCCCGTAATTCGTCCTGAGACAGCAAATGGAGGAGAGCAAGCCATAGAGCAGGGTTCTGAAACAATCAAGCCGCAGCCACCCCCAACTAAATTTGTTTACAAAAGACCAGTGTCTGGTAGAGTAAGACTGATGAAGCTCCAGCAGCAGCAGAAAGAGGATGCCAAAAGAACGGAACTGGAACAGAAATTGTTTGAAAAGAAGCTGGCAGAAGAAAAAGCAAAGAAGATGCGGATGTCATACGACCAGTGGTTACTGAAAAAGAGGGAAGAAGACTATACGAAGCGGCAAGAAGCAGCAAGGCAGAAAGCTCTGGCAAAATCAGATCCAGAACTGGAGAGGATTGTGCCGGAAGTGGCGAGGAGGAGGATTGAGAATATTCAAAGGGGTAAAAAGAGAATCAGCACAGGAATACGCAAAATAAATGAAGACGTGAACAAGTCTTTTGGAGGAGGAGACTTTGGCACAGAAAGTGAAGGAGAAGATGCAAAGGGAATTCATAGACTCCAGGTGTCAGGATCACAGCAGTCCCTGAAACAGCGACCATCTAGTGCCAAGCCTGCCCTCAACCCCAGAATGTCTAAGTCCCCTCGCAGGCCAAAATCAGCCAACCCGCGTGTTCAAGCTCTTTTAGATGCAGATAAAAATGGCAGTGCATCTGAGGCACCAGCCTTCAAATTACCCTTCTCTCCAGAGAAAGGTGCACCCAAGCATGTGGCTGCCAAGCAGAAGAAATTGTTTTCTCCAAATGTGTTTCAGGAAGGTGCCTCAAATTCTCAGCAAAGTGAAGATACAGCAAAGGCATCAGATTCTATGATAGAGAGCACATCTCAAGAGGAAGAGGGGAAAACCACTGAAGAAAGCACTGAACAAAACCCAGCTGAGGGTAAATCTGATGTAAACCCTGAATATGCAGACTATGAAGAGCCCGGAAAATCTTTCTTTGTGACAAATGGAAATGTGGAAGAATCATCACAAAAAGAAACTACTGAAGAAGCTGATAAGGTGGATGAAGAAATGCAAGAGGAAACACCAGAAGAACAACAAACTGAGGTCTCAGAGGAGGTGATAGAGGACAAGTCATGTGAGGAAACTGTTGAAGCAACTGAAATTGTTGATCTCTTTGGCAGTGGTGAGGGTCAGAATGGTCAAGAAACCAAAGAAGAATCTCATAGTGAGGAGCAGGCTGTAGAACAAGGAGAAGAAATTCAACAAGGGGAAGAAACTGTGGAACAAGGGGAAGAAATTCAACAAGGGGAAGAAACTGTGGAACAAGGGCAAGAAAGTAATCAAGGGGAACAAACTGAAGAACAGGGGCAGGAAATTGATGGTAGTGTTGCCGAGGAAGTTAAAGCTACTGAAGATAAGACTGTTGAAGACAACAATGAAGATTTAACTCTGAAGCTACACAATGATGAAGAAGAATTAGAGGTGGATTTTGAGTACAATGAAGAGGTTCACGAAGATGTTGTTGAAAAGCTCGAAGGAGACAGATCTGAGCTCTCTGAGTCCAAGAGTTCAGTAAAACATGTTTCTTTCCAAGAGGAAGCTGTGGTCTTTGAACCTCCTGATGATCCTATACAGAGTGTGGACTTCGATGAAGATGACGATGATGAGGCTGAAGATGAAAGAGGAGGCTATTTTGGTAATGAAACACCAAGATCTGATGATGGATTTTGATCATTCCTGGTTTTAGGGCTAGTTTTCTCAGAGAATGTGAGAGTACCGCCAAGGAAAAAAACCAAGGTGCACCAGATCTGATCATCAATACTTGGATGAAATATACAAATTCAGATAGTATTAATGAAACTGCCTAAGTATATTCTGTCTTTTCATTGCCACGCATGCCACAGCTGAATGAAATTGTGCAAGCTTTCATCACAACTTTCAGCATTTTACTGCTATAGTATCCTGTCTGTTTTCAAAACAGTGGTTTTGAATTTGCCTAGAAAACGCACTGTGTTCTATTAGTCAGGTGGAGGTAACCAATGACTTCGCCATTCACTTTACTAAGATTTTTAGGTATCTTCATCTTATTTGGCCTTTTTGATGCTGGGATGTAAAACCTTTTCAGCAGTGATGGTAAATTTAGTACATATGAGACATACTTGCATTGCAGCAGCAAAGTGTTAACACTAACTTTTGCTTACATGGGGTGTACCTGAAATCGTAGGGGAAAAAATGAGCGTGTTTATGCAGTGATGTATTTTATTTCTTCCTATGTTTATGAAACTTACATAATACCGGTCACTGATTAAAATTGATTGGAAAAGGCCGAATATAATTTTTGTAACATGTCAGGCATAGCCATTCTGTTTTATATTCTAGGTAATATGTTCTGTCACTGTGATAATGATAAAGCATGGTTGTTTGATGTTAAGATCTTGGTCACCTTTGATTGGTTTGTAATAAGTTGTTCCTTGGTGCCACAATGACTGTAACAGATACACATATCTTTATCTCACATTATGTCTTTTAATTGCTTGGATGTACACATTTTTTGGTCAAAATTTAGAGTTATAAATACTCTAATTTCCTGTAATCATGTAACTTAAGTAGGGATGTCCAGTATGGGTCAGTGGGACATACTTTCATTTTTCATCCTCATAATTGATTGTTACTCTTATTTCAGTCGGTCTTGCAAAATTTTCCAGCTTTTGTGCAATACTGATGACTAAAGCTTTAACCTTCTCATCCTCACACATCATATCTTTTGTTATAGTGATAGCTGATATTCAGAAGTTCAGGCTGAACAGTGCTTTTTAATGGAAAGATCTGAGATACTGAATTTTCTTGTGATGCAGCAATATTTAATCCTGTTACATCTTAGGAGTGAAAAGCTGCACCATATTATGTGGTATCTGTGTAGGTTAACAGTACTAAAGAAAATCAATATGTGGTGTGTGGGCAAAACTGATTGGGAAAATTTCTACCCAGTAGTTCAGCCCTATCACCAGAAAGATGCAGAATAGCCATAACAATGTAAACATGCCATAAAAGCCTACATCACGGCACACAGGAATGGACACATTTTGTGTGAAGCCTTCCCATTGCTGCTTTCACACTGAAAGTAAATATTTCACACCACAGTGACAAGTCAGCGGAGAACAGATAAGAGGTTATTGGTGTGCAGCAGCTGTCAAATCCATGTAATGACAAAAGTGTGCTTACAAAGACACTTTATCCTTCATCAAGTAAGAGTTATTTGCAAATGTCTAAACAGCCATTAAGTTGACTTGCTCTTTGCTTTAACTCTGTGTCATAATTTGAATTATTTTTCATGCATCCAGTCACAAAGTAATTCTGATGTGCCTACAGTTTACCTCCTTAGTTGTCTGTCTATTCTTTTATTTGTACAGTATATCACTGATTTGCTCAAACTTATCAGGATCTGTTATTTTGCAATTTGATAGATGAGCTTCTGGATTTGTACATTGTAACACTGTAATTTCCTTGTTCCTGCATGTGGGCACAAAGTCCCCAAAAGTATATTGTCACAGTCATTTTTCACACTTCTGAGAGAATGCTTGGAAAACATTTTTATGGCAAAGCAAAAACGAGTCAGTGAGGTTTTTTTTTTGGTTTTGGGAGGAAAGGGGGTGGGTGGGGGGAAGGGCATTTTAATATCTTAAACATGTCAACATGCAAAGAATGACAGTATTTTCTTGGGTTTGTCAGTGTTCTTGCATAGGTTTTTTGTAAAGCCGTTTGTTGCTGAATCTGGATGTTATCTCGGCTAAGGAAACTATAATGCTTTGTTGTATTTCACACTGCCTGTAAAGCCCAATTTGCTTTATTGCCTCATAATGTTAACCAGATTTTTGTCATGGTGGAAAATCTTGTAAGACAGAATGAATTATTGAGATTTGCAAATGAAGGAGAAGAAATGATTGAGAAAAATGGACAGAAGGCATATATGTGTCACTCACTGGTAGTGAAGTGATTTTTGTTTTTTTTTGTTTTGTGTATTGAATCTTATATATAAAAGATATTTCTGTAAAGCCTGTTTTCTACAAGAAACATGTAGGTAGCCTTTTAAGTTAATATATTAATGAGTTGTCCTTTGCTATTCACAATGTTCAGTTTGTATACCATGAAAGATCATAAAGATCACCATCCTCTCCCCTCTCCTAAAACACACACACGTATATGTTTTATGGTCCTGTGAGGACTAACAAGAGGTTACTGCGTGATCCCATTGTTGATGTTACCTTGTTAACTTACATCATGCATGGAGAGACATGCACTTCAAATGATGACTCCGTCCATTTTAAATTACAATATAATGCCAATGTTCTCTTTAGATTTATGCAATGGTCACTTCTTTTCGCCACATTTGTTATACTTTTCACAACGCATTACTCCTAAAAGTATTGGAGACACAGTTTTCATGTGTTTTTCACCAACTTGCTGGTCTCAAATATTGGCAGTGGAAATATAGTAGTAAGTTTGATGTTGTGATACAGTGGCAATGATCTCAAGTCCACTGGTTGTTTCTATGGTAGCATGAAAATGGGTGCTTTTAGGCAGATGACCTTTATGAGTTTTTACCTCCTGTCTCTCCTGAAGAATGTTTTAAGTTAGTGAAACGTGTGAGCAAGAGATTTGTAATAACACATGAATTTGATTTCTGAAAAAAAAGTTGATATAGGTCAAATGTTGGCTTTCAAATGCTTCCTTCAAAGTTGGCATTATTTTCTACAATGCAAAGGAATCATTTTAATGAAATAGATGTTGTGATAATGTGGGATGCAAGTAAATGAAGCCAGCTGTAATTCAGCGGTGAAATTTACTGTGGAGACGTAAGTGCTGTAACACATATCATGAATAGTTTTTGATTGTTTCACATTTGTCAAGTTTTGCTGTTTTATGACTGGCGGTTCCACTGCAAATGAAGAATGAAATGTCATCACTTCACATATTCTGCTTAAGGTTTGTTAGTGTGACAGACATTTTCATCCACTAAGATCTCATAATAATTTTATGCCATTCACTTCCTGTGTAATTTACTTAATGAATTGTCCATTGTACTCACCTGAAGTTGTTGTTTTTTTTTTTTGTATAATTTTTCTTGTGCTTCACTTAGTAGAACTCAACTGTTGGCCATCAAGAATTTTTTTTTGAAATTCCCATTCACAGCTATTCATTAGTAGCTCTTGTATGTTGGTTTATTCTGTAAACTGCTTGTTAGACAAAAAGCAGTTTTTTGCCAGTTTCAGGCATTGGTCATCTGTATTAAGATATTTTTTTTTTTCACTGGATAGATATACTATACATTTTACAGATTTATGACTTGAAGAAAGTCAGCATGAAACGCTCTAGCAAAAAGTATCTCTAATGAACTGTGGAGGGGACTCAACTCACAGGCATGTAGGGACTGGAGATTTACCATACAGCCAAGCTGGGACACTTCAAATACAGTTCATGTCAGAAAGTATATTTTGAAACCTATGATACAATCTTAGAATTAAAAAATCTACAGAAGGGACAAAAATAATTTATGGATGATTTAGATGTCACAAGCATTTTAAGGGTGCAACATCACAAAGGACTGTTTTATCTTAGGAAGCCTATATTTCTGGTCATGACGTTAGGCATTTTAACATTCGACTTTGCTAGGAGCAAAGTTTTGATTTGTTTCTGTTAACCATTGCTGTTATGTAGTGGCCATTATTTTAAGGACAGTATATTGGTAAACAATATGGTTGACTTGGATGCATGGTGAGTCAGTTTGTGTGTTGTCATAGTTGGTTCTGTCCCTTCTGAAGGTTTTTAATTCTGTTGATACAGTGGATGCATGGAAGTGTATGTTTGCTCAACACCCTGTATATCTAGCTCATTTAAGGAATTATCTTGTATTCATAGTGTAGTTTAGATTTGTGATATAAGCTAAACCTGTGATACTTACATCTAAAGCATTACTAGAATTTATAAATGCACAGATCTCCATGGGTGACAGAGATGTATGAGTGTCAAGCGTTATACGGCAATGCAAACTTTTGTGGCTCTCAACAGCTTGAAGACACTGTGTGTCCAAACCTTACAGCTTTGCCCAAGTTTAGTGCTGATTTGGCATGAGGGCATAGGTGCTCTCCACTTCTCTGCTACACCAAACATGTGACCCTCGCCATAGGTGCAGGAAATGCTCATCCGTATCACCCTTTTTCTTAAGAGGGTAAGTGGAATGTCTATACCTGAGGTGAGCATCACTTCCACTGTATAGCATAGCTGCAGACTGTGCTTATGCCCTTATACTATACCAGTGACAGTCCGTCCAGCCAGCAGACCCCTGGCAATTCCGTTATTTCTTTTGCGTCAGTGCTAGCTGAAAGACATTCATTTAGTACTTTGCAATTGGAAGATATCACAAGAAGCTGATGAATATTCCCAATCAAGACGGTTCTATTGTAAATGACAGAACCCATTTACCATGTATGTTATGTTTTGCAAGTACTGTATATGTATATGTTTCACAAAGGATGTAAAAGTTTGAAATTTGTTGTTTTCTCATGTGTGCTGGATAAATTTTAATGTTTTTAATTTGTTGATGAATTAAAGAAGGTTGACATGTCTTTACTGGTATTCAATAACTTTGACCTGTAAGTTACATAATATGCCTGGTGTATTTGATGGTCTACTGAACAGAGATTCTGAGTGTGTGGTGTGCATGTATATTTTTTTTATTTATTAAGAACATCAGCTTTTAGATAGGCACTTAATAAGTAATATTGAAAATTATCAGGAGAAAGTGATCTATGTGTCCAAAGTGAAGGATGCCTGCACTCAGATTCTCACTCAAATTTTTTCAGGTTACTTCCATACTGTGTTGTGGATTACGAAAAGGGTCTCGCTAATTCAATATTATTTTTTGTATCATCTGTATTTTGAGATTGCACTCATTGCAAAATAATTTGTGAAGTCTTCAGATGTACGGTACATCATAAATCACGGTCATAGATCAACTGATAGTAGAAGACATTGCATATTTGTCCATAATTGATCAAGTTTGAGAGAATCTTAAAATCTTGAAGACAGGTGAGCAAATAGTTCCTCGTATTAGACATTAACACCTAGACATACAGGCTATTGCTGTAACAAAACAAAAAAAGGGACAAGCATGCATAAATTGAATGTTTTGTAAATGACCCACTGTTAAATAATTTTCGATGAAGAAGTGTAAGATCAGATAACCTCTTTTGAATTATTCATAAAATTTGCAGTAGACTCTGTGCAGGTGTCCCAGAAACCATGCCATATTTTTTTATCATGATATGGTTGTATTGGCCTGTGGCCTATCTAGTCTGTAGAGTATATAAGTTCAGCTGGAAAATATTTGATCACTCAGACCCAGCCTGAATGAAAAAAAAATGATTAAGACTAGAATGGCTGCTTGGTCAAAATAACCATTTCTGTTTTATTATTTCTATTAGAAAACGTAACATTAGATAGTGTTTAGAATCATTTAGTCAAGTCAAACCTCACCACTTGCATCTGTAAACTGTTCTCTGATGGAAAACAAATATCTTTCAAATTCTGAATGGCGGGAATGAACGGAAGATCATAAGGCCACTTTTGCAGATAGAATTGTTGGCACTTGGGCAAGACGATCTCATGGCTGTTTATGTAGGGGAATTTATAAAAATCAGATAATGAAGCAGGCCTTATGCCTCAAATAGTGGAGTTTTTCACTTCACAGTTGAATTTCATCATCTGGAACTGCCCTACATCTCACCTCAGTCTTGCCCCTTTTTTCTGTGTGACAAAGATGGAGGTGATTAGTTCAGTTCCTTGCCATTGACGTAAGATAACATTCAAATCATTCAGTTCTCAGTGTTAATTTAAATTACTGACATGAAGTTTTGAGAGTTTTAAATGTACTCTGTATCTAGAATAAATTATTTGGGGTTGGGCTCTAAGATGTGAAATAACACTTATGATATTCATGTTGAAATCATTTTTCATGCTCTTCTGTTTTCCTCTTTTGTTTTTAATGTATGAGGGAAAGAAAAAAATATCAACTAGTTAATAAATTTGTACAAAAGATTAATTTGTGTGTGACATTACTTTCATTATTGTTTTCTTCAGTCTTAGTGTTTTCTCTCAGCAGGCCTTCATGACTTAAGTGACTTTAACCCTCTAGTGCCCAGGCAGAGAAATACTGGTAGGACGATTCTGAAAATTCACATACACACTTCAAATGCCACCCAAAATACATATAAAATATTGATTTTGAAAAATGTCAATACATGTATTTAAATTGTGAAAAATTTTGGATCAAATTTGGACCTCCGGGCACTGAAACATCTGTGCCATATTTGGACTACTCCATACTGGACCCTTGAAGTTGAGTTGTCAAATATGGACCAGTGGGCATTAGAGGGTTAATAAACTTGTACCCTCTAAAATTAAAGATAAATGGTGGTAATGCAAAACATACAAGGTGGATTCCAAAAGTCTCTGGACTGTATATAAAAAGCTCATGGACATTCCAGGTGTCAAATTTGTCCATCACCTTAGATGTAGTCCATTTGTGAGTCAGGACAGTGATGTCAGTGCCGATGCCAAGCCTAAAAGCATCCCTGGAAGTTTTTATGTGCCAGCTTGTCAAGCACAGCACTATCTGTGATTTGGCCTATATCGCCTCTCTAATCTCAAATCTCCTTCCCTTTTTAACTGAATTTCCATCACTGTGAAGTGGAAGAAGTCACAATGCGAAACCTCCAGCAAATACTAAGGGTGAAGGATAATTTCCATGCTTTTTGAGGCCAAAAACTGCTCATTTCCATTTTTGAAGCACAGTGACAATGTATGTGTGTGTGGAGAAAGGGAAGACAGAAAGCATGTGAACTGAGACTTCAGGCACCAGTCCAAACAGACTTTAAAGCAAACAACACAAGCAAAATTGTCATCTTTTTCTTCAAGTGTAATTTAATTTGTTATACACATATTTTACATTAACCTTTAGAAGGCTCCAAGGGCAAAAATTGCACATGTCACAAGATGTCAAGAGCAGATAAATTTTTCATTGAAAACTCAAATGTAATCCATTTCTTTGGCTGTGGCAGCCTGCAGCTATTGATTCAACATTTCCATAGTAGATGCATTCTCATTTTTCAGGCACTGACATACGAGGTCACTGTCCATGAGCTCATTCCTGCTTAATGCGGTGGCAAATTTCTACTTGTGCCATGGTAAAGGGAGATAACTCTAATATATGTAACAGTAAAAAGAATCATCTTAAAATGTTTTTCAAAATAATGTAGTAATTATTCTTATGTTTTCTCTCACTGAAATGCTGCAAAACGAATTGTGCTTAAATAAATGACAAAAATTCTGAGGTCAGTGGTATTTTTTTTTTTTGAGTTATCTGTTTCCTCATCTTCTTCATTTTTACTAAATTCTGTCATAATTCTCTCAATATCTATTTCATCATTTCAATCTTTAGTCTATCTGCAACAGGCAACTCAGGTACTCAAGCTCATAAATAATATAAATATGAATCCTTAGCCTAACACCCAGTCTGAACTTCAAGAAATGCAAAGTAAACAACAACAAAAAAAAATCATAACAAATCAACCACTACAGATAGGAGATCTCTCTTTGCAGCAGAAGGTAATGGATAATTTGGTAAATTAGTGGGTTGCTATTATTCCTCTTTTATTTCCTACTACCGGTTGCCAGGAGTATGTTTACAACAGCAATCAAATGGAATGGTGTATTTATGGATGCAAGAGACAAAGATAGGGTGTGTCATTTTGAGTCACATCAGGTTAGAACAAGTCAAGAGTCATATGACCTTATACATTAACATGGATGTTATTGCAACTGTAATTAGTGTCTTCTACTGCACTAACTAGTACACTACTGCAAACTGATAGTGATAGTCTCTCTTGAGGTAATGCTGATGGAGAATTAACAATCTGTGACATGTCAATTTGGCCAAGGAGTCTTCAGATACATGTATTATCTGTATTTATCACCCACAGTACATTCAATATACATCAACCCCTCAGTTGCAGATGAAGCTATGTACAATGAAACAACCAGATAAACAATATCAGAAACTTGTGATCCAAACTTATGTCTCAACACTTCCATATGTTTCATCACTTCCATACATGTGACTTGGATCATGAATGTCAAAATCAGCATACTTAAGAAATCAGCTGAATCCCTCCTAGCTTTCTCCATTACATTAAGAAGTGGAGTACCTGGTCCATGAAAATTTGGCCCAAATCTCATTAAACTATTCTTAAGCATCAAAACTGTATTTCAGCACATATTTCAAAGTGCACTGTAGTGGTCTTCTTGTGAATCAATTACAACATTATCAACAATAATAATCTGGACCCAATCAGATTTCAATTTATCCTTAAGCATGCTCAGTTCACTCTTCAAACTGCACAACTCTTCCTAGCTTCAGAACTACTTAAATTTTCAAACTTAGCAAAACAAATGCAGCTAAGGTATTTATTCTCCAGATACCAACATGTTTTATACACGAAGTACAGAAAATGCCTTTACTGTAAGCAGTAAGTCATATCTTGCAAAACTTCATTGACAGACACAGTAAAAAAACTACCTCAATGGAGTGAAAGAGAGTACAGTAGGCTGGAAACGCCCGAACTTCCTATGACATTTAGCCAGAGCTGCCAACCTCCAAAACTGGATTTTCATATTCCAGGCATCAAAAATTCATATTCTGACCCTGATTTTCATACTCACATCAGTGCAGAAAAATAATATCGCAAAATTTAAATGAATGTCTCCTTATTTGGCTGTTTAGTCATTCTTTTAGGCTTGTAGATAGCTACTGTTTCCACATCACACTAAGAAGCTTTTCTTCAGCATTAAACTGAGGTAGTCTAATGGGAGTCACTCACTGTGGTAAAATAATATACTTGACTATCAACAGCTCTTTCCAAATCCTTTTCATATTCCTGAAATCTAAGTGCTATTTTGATCAGGTGAATTCTTCCTTTTAACTAAAAAAAAATCCCCCTTCCTCCAAAATTTAAAAAAACATTACAACAACAAAAAACAACTGATAAGATATGTAAGATACTGCCAATAATAACACAAGAAAGCCCTCATTTTGTAAGACAAGTTTATACAAAAGAAACTTGTTCATCACATAATTGCTGCTAAGCTTGAAATTCCAGACCATCAGAGGACAGACTGTAGCATTTTACTATGCCCACTAGGAAAATTAAATCATTTATATCCTTCTAAAATTTTGCCATATATGTCACCAGAGACCTTGAACTGCTAATAGCAGTAATTGTACCCAAGTGTAAAATGCTCATAATTATATCTTAAATTGCTCTCAGTCTCAGATTTAAGCATGTCATCTGCTGGTAAAGCAGGAAAGAGAAATCCATCTAGTCTAGAGCTAGTCTAGCCCTAAACTTTTCAAACTGTGGTTTTGAAAGCCAGCTCTGTCAGGCCTACTAGATCTAGTCTAGTAGTACAGTAAAGGTCATTAACCTTGGCCCTGAAGCCAACACTATTATAGTAGTACACTATACTCATCCCAAATGTAGGTCATCTAATGCCCTGAGGGCCTACAGTACACATTAACAGACCAAATGAAACATAGCCTACAGGGTAATGTGTAGACTAGGCACTAGGTATGGCACAATGCATACGCATGAGGGGATTCATGATGGGATTCATGGGGCATCAAAGTAAAGCCCCAAATTCCGCAAGATTATCTGGAGATGGCTTGAACAATAGCATAAAGCCTCCTGTGGCTGGTAACCATGACTGGTATCTTTGTAAGAGACTTCTAGACTAGTTTCAACTAAACTTCTAGATCTTGCAATTTGGTATGCGGCCGGGAATTAGGCCTAACATACACGCCAAACGGTGCCGGCGAAAGCGAAACTAAGAAATGCGCATCAGCATCGATACTGCTATGTACTCTACGGCAAAACGGAATGCCAGTATGTATACTGTACGGTCCTCTACGATTTTTAAAATCGTTTGTTGTGATACTCGAGTACTTGTACTCATGACTAAAACAGCCCATTTTGATGATTTTCAGTACAAGAAAGCTCTTTAAGCGCCCGACTTCGTTGCGGAAGGTATTCACAGTAATCTTTTTCATACTGACAGTCGATTTTCGTATTTTTAAGAGTACGATTCGTATTTTTGTACTGAGGTCAGATTTTCGTATGAAATACGAAAATTTCGTACTGGTTGGCAGCTCTGCATTTAGCTCTTCAAATATCTGAGAACACAGCATATTCCTCTCTAAATGCATTATAATAGGAAACAACCTCAAAATCCCACAATGTGCCACTTTGTACCTGCTACCTGCTCATATGAGCACCTTTGTGTGCCCAGTGCTCAGTGACACAAAGCCATGCTCTTCCTCCAGGACCTGTTACATGGAATACTCTTAATGACCCACAATACCAACTAGACAAATCCAGTATATGATGTAACATTGCATCGAGCCGAAGGGCTCGAACCTGATGCTGTATTGATAAAGAACCCTTCATAGTGATCAGCTCTGTCTAAATGTTCTGCTGAAAAGGTTTTAAATAATTAAACGTGCTGGAATACAGCTGTGGTGACTTTACTCCACTCAGACCTCCACAGATCTGCATATCCCTCTCCGCTCAACATAGTATAACTGTTAATTCCTCCCCTCCCCCCTTTCCTCACACAGTCCACTGTGAAAATAAAACCCCCTAATCTTTTTTTTTATCTTAACAATATAGCCATGCCCACTGTCCATGGACCTAACTGTGTTGGTACTATTTTGCATAGTTATGACTTTGTTAAGTGAAGGCAAACAGTGATGAACGTATGTTAAATGGTTCCGTGAGTAGATCCCAAAATCATAACATGAGATTACTCTTGTTTCATCTGCATGTTTGCATGACAATACACACTTGCAGACATACAATTGCACACATACACAGCACTTACGCAGCAGCAAACTGATAAATAAATAACAAGTGCTCATTACAAACAAATAGAAAAACTGCAAAACCCCAAAGTGTTACTGAAGCCCCAATGTGACTGAACAAAACAATTGAAAAAATACAATAACAAAAATTATCTTTAAAAATGCAAAAGAGCATCCAGACAGTAAATTAAACAAAGCATGGATTTACAGTATTACACAACAAAACATCGTCAAAACTAGTACCCATGACTTTCAAGGCTTCATCACATTCATACAGAACAGGCATCCTCTAAAATTTGAACTCAAGTGAGGTGATAAGACCTGCAACCTTCTGAACTCATCATTACCTGTTTCCCTGAACTCCTAAGCCTACGTCAGTGTTTCAGTTCACACGGCTCAGAGAATTAGCATGTTTCCACCACATATCGCATATAGAAAAAAAAACAAACATCTTCATTGCCACATTCTTAAGATACAATGTAAACAATATCACTGTGTTGTTATGTGAAGTCAACATTTGTCCGCAATGTGTAGAGGAAAAGGAAAGAAACTTGCCAATACCAAATGGCAACATGCGAAGGTGTTAAGGTCTTCACCAAAATATCATTGACTCCTGGTCATCATGTTAAAATCGCATACCATCCATGTTGGCACATAAAGTTGCCTTTACAAATCGGGTAATTATATCATTCACAGTTTTAGTTTTAGGCCAACTGAGGCGACAGTACTGAAATTTCTGCACTAACTCAAAAACTGAAAAGTACATTGTGAGAAACTACGCCTCCTCATTCTACCAAAACCATTGTTTACAATCCAATTTTTCTCCCAACTTCACTTGCTATAGGTCAACATGGGGATATTTGTGGGTCATGAAGGATATGGTCCAAGTATAGCTAAGCTCTTTCTGAGTGTCAGGAAGTCAAAGAGATGAAGCACTTGCTGGACAAGGATATATTCGTCTTAAGATCTTCTGTTGCCTTGCCTTGCTCTCCAAGTAAAAGAGTTTGCTATCTCTCTCTCATGTGGAAATGGACCACTTTATGTCAACACTTATGATGCGTATGTTCAGGTCTGTTCTCTGCTCTAAAAGAATTCTCCACCCAGATCATAAGTAAAAGCAACCAAAGCACACTCCCTCTCACTTTCACTTAGTCAAGCCTGCAACATTTTCTCACTCATCCAGACATCTGAACTGGTATCATTCCTCACAGTTGCCTCAGTCCTCATCCAAGTGTCCTTTCACTAAACTGAAACAACAAGACAGAAAATAAAAGATTAGTTGGTGGTTAGATGACTAAAGACTGTAAACATTTTGTAATAGCCTTTTTGGATTGACCTAATCATGACTGATATGTATATATTGTCACCTTATGAAACAGGAGTATAAACACTATCCACCTCTTTGGTGCAACAACTGCCAACATCTGAGATGAGTGACTCATCTTTGGTTTGACTATCTTTGGCGTGGCACAGAGGCAGATAGTGCTTATGCCCTTATGCCATAGCAACACTATGCTCAATATGCAGAGCATAAACATATCTATTTAACTGAGAAAACTTGGACAAGATAGTAGCTTCTCCATGATTAGTACCATGCATCTGAGATCTAGCAAATCATGTTCTAGACTGAGCATCACTAACAGAATTTTGACACCACAATGAAGAGAAACAAGCAGCGCTCAAGACCATCTGAATAGGCTCTATATCCCTGTTGGTTATTATTAACAAAATCAGCCAGCACCATCTTAGAATTCAAAACTGCAGCCCAAATCATGGCTTGCTTCACAATACTCACATACTTATGCTAACTTCAGCAACAATTAAACTCTTTTATGTTTGAAGTAAGGATCATTGTATATCTGCAGGCAGTCTTATCTCCATGTAGGTGCATTCTCTAAGCCAAGCGTTTTTTATATGCATACTATTTCGAGCACCTTACAAGAATCAAAATAAATTCAGCCATTCTTATTTCACAGTCCTATATTTATTCACAAGAGACCACGTGACCAAGAGAAACTGTAACTTTTAAGGATAATGATGAACACTACTATGTAATATTCATGAGCTGTAGGAGTGTTAGGCTGCCTAACATGGTTGGTTAGCACAGGTAAGGATGCACTTCTAGGTGAATATTGTATAATTTGCCTGGATTCAGTTCATCTGAACATATTCCGGGCTCCAACACCTAAAGCCACATCACAAGGATGTATATATATGGTGATTTGGCTGTGGCCCTTTGAAAACAAAAACCCATTCATAATTCTACCTAACGTGACTGAAGTACTGAAGAAAAAGAGAAAAGCCAACATGTGACTGAGAAAGAGCAAAGATATACTCCACCAACACCCTGGGTAAAAAGCTAAATACTGAAAAGATGACTAGGCTTATGACACATAAAAGCTATGTTTCAATATTACTGTCACATGTACAGCTGTTGTTAGTCAACAAAAGAAGTTAGTATGATTGAAACCATATGCACCAGAGCCATAAACACACGGCCAAAAGCGTGATAGTAAAAACCAGTTTTGTTTACCCAACATTCCTGCTTGCTACAGCCAGACAGGAAAGCACTGGGCTGCCATTTCAAATCACAAACCTGAACGATGACCTTTTCCAAACTTTCAGTTTGAAGTCTATCTATGATCACAATTATGTCATATTATAACTGATATTCATTGACAATGATTGTCACTTTCCTAGCGCAGAAAATGATCAAGCAAGGGTACTACTTCTCTTTTCTTCACATAGTGCAGCTTGTTATATTTGCTAACTACAGTGGACTTTGAATAATACAACCACCCTCTGGACCAAGCTACTGAACACGTGTTATCAGATATTTTGTGTTATCCACAGTGCTCTATATAAGGAAACTAAGACAAATAATGAGTGTCTAAGCAGTGAATGTGGTAAGCAGTTAAGAGAGTTCCACTGTCTCTATGCTTCCTTTCTTACTGCAGAAATCTTAATACTTCTTAAAGTTGCCATTTTTTTTTTAGGTTAAGGGCAGCATCATCATGAATGCTGTTTTGTTTTCTCCTGAGGAAATGGTTACTTTTTTTTATAACATACTGATGGATAGTTAGTCAATTTGCTAAATGTATGTGAAATCAATGCACTTGTAATGCAGGTATGGCAGATTGGAGAATGGGCAGGAGCATTCAAACTTAGTTAAGTAAAAGGGACAGGCATAATGCAGACTGAGAGGATGAATACTCATAAAAAGCCCAATGCCAATTGTGGTGTAAGAAAAAGGTGAAAGAATCAATGATCTACATGCATTGAGGCAGCTCCTCAAAAAAGAAAAATGTCAAGCACCAGAGCTGACAAACTCATGTGGTCACTGTGGCATTCCAATCCATTCAACATCTTGTACTGAAATCATTCTAGAATGGAATATCATCAAATTTTTCCTGAATCCTTCAGCTTTCCTTTTGTCATTGACATTTTGGTCAGAAAATCTACAAGCATGCTCTTTACCTAGACCTGTACCTCAACAAAATAGGGTTGGTTAGTTCAATGTCAGGTAACAGGATAGAACAAGCCATGACATGGTTGATGTCCTTATATTTAGCCCTCTATGAATATATCAAACCTCATGGACAGGCAGAGATATGAAAATAGAAATGTGCAAGATACTCTGATGACAAAGAGGAAAAAGACAAGCAACAAACAGACCACAAGGAACCAAATCTATCAGGACCAACAGAATAACTTTTAAAGCAGGCAAAAATCAAATCATACTGCTGATACTTAACATCTAATATGGCTAGTCTAAGAAACTACTGCCTACCACTGTTGTTTATTAGGTGATTAGCNTAAGCCTCAAAATTCTTGTTTTTCTTTCCCATGCCAGGTCAGATGAGACAGTCAGACATTGCCCCCCATGAGTTTGGAGGTATGAGAAACAGGCTACACAGAGATGAAAGACACCCTGGCCATTTAGCAAATAACCACATGAAAGCAAAACTGAAAGACAGTGACAAAAAGAGTCTTACACTTATCATGACCTGTGGATAACAAGGTTCTATCTCCATCAAAACAGTTTTTGAGAAATCATTAGCGCTTCCACTGTTTATGCATTCTTTTAAAATCTTTTACATTTCATCAGTAGTTTAAATATAAAAAAAAATTCACTGCACATCCAAACAGTCAGAAACTCAGGCACATAGTGTAAGAACACCACAGAAATGATTTATTATGTTTATCTCGGTTCGACAAAAGAAAGGAAAAAATGTGAGTCAGAACCTTGTCATTCAACAGTCATATAATACCAGGGAAAGGAGAAGCTCAGGGTCAATCATAGTAGTATAAAAAGTACTGGAGTTGTCATGTGAGAAGGTATCTGAAAGTCAATACAGTGATGGAGGTATTCAGTATTCCTGACCCTGTGCAGCTCATAAAGAATGCACATCTATTTATTGTGAGTTTAGAGCTACAAGTGATCTACATGAGACTCTGGTAAATTTCTAGATATACGTAGATTACTGTAGAAGAGTTCTTTTTCCATGAAGATCTAATTTTCGCAAATTTTGTAAATTCAGCTTGATCTGCAATATTTCTTTTCCTGTAAAAAAAAAGCTATGTTAAAAAATGGAGGAAGTGTAAATGTGTCGATTTCATGTTACTTACCACTGCTCTGATTGTGTGCTATATTTATTATTTGTATGTTTGTTTGTTTTGGAACGGTGAAATACTAAGCCATTTATCCGTAGGCATCTTGCTTTTTCTTCTTTCTTTTATTTGCAATTTCCCCTGCTTGTCCCCCTCTAGTGAACAGTGTACAACTGACCTGAGTGTATTCAACAATAGAACAAGTAAAATATGCCACCTTTTCAATTATTTGGATTTATCAGCTTGTTTTTCATAAAGGACTGGCCCTCTAGAGCTTGAAAGTTCACATGAAGAAGCAAAATACCAAATATTTTTACTGGCACTCCTGTAATGTCTTGTGGATTACTATTAGACTTTTGTGCTCATACAGACATAGAAAAACTATCATGTGGCCTCATGAAATGCAGATCCTTGCTGAAAGTGAAAGCCATCTCTGACTATCTGCGAAAATTTGATCCTCATGAAAAAATGAAACCATTTCTACAGTAATCATTTTCTATTCCACAGCCAAACATCTGTGATTCATGCCAGTGTTCTGAGAAGTGAAACTTGCTCCTTACCGCAATGAGTTTTTACAATTTTCGCTAGCGCCCCCCCCCCCCAAAAAAAAAATGAAAACCATTCCTGCCCAAGCTGAAATACTGATACTTCAGGTGAGTATTTCTAGTCAAAAGTTCTCACAATGACAGAATACTTAGTCAAATTCTGTGATCAAGAATTAACAAAAAATTGGCAAATAAATGATATCCAGTTTAATTAGGATTATGGGATAATTCAAATACAATACTTAATGTATATCTTGGGGGAAAAGTCTCAGAGTGCCCAGCAATCATCACTCTTATTGCTAACTGAAAGTACTGTCTTGGTTAAGTTGAGCAACTATATTTAAAGAAAGGCAACAGAAATTACGATCTAAAAACTAAAACCAATTAGTGACATACTGTGCTGCGGTGTTAGCTTGTTATCATAACTCAGATACTTTCTCAGCTGACATGAAAAGGATATAGAGGTGAGGAAAAAAGTAAAAATAAAAGCTGGTGAAGGTAAGAAACACTTGAACCTGCAAAATGAGAGACATGGAGCTTAGTATTACTAGTGTGCTGCCAGCACCTTTATGCTTTGATGGTCCCCGTGTTTCTCAGCTTTGCTAGGAGAATGGAGTCAGGCTTAGTAGCATCAGGGACTTGGGGCTGGGCCACCCCTGGGTCTGGCAGGACCAGCGTGTCATTCTGAGCCGGGGGAAGGATAACACCTGTACTCTCTTCCTTCAACAGCGGTGGTATCAGCTCATCTTTCAAATCTGCAGAGGATGGGGGGGACATCCACAAGTTTCAAAAGATGGAGTGATATGTCCAAGCAAGATACACTGACAAACAACTGAGCTCAGGCAATGTCGCCATAATGGAGAAGAATGACTGTATCTGAATTTTGAAATAATGCTCTCTCCATAGGCATTCACTCATGCTTATTTATACTTATCTCTCATAGTGCAAGGTGTATCGGGTCCAGCCACCTGCTGGCTGCACAACTCCAGTGGTTTCTAATAAGTGATGTGACAACTTTAAAACTGTGACATTAAAACTGCAAAAGTGTGCCCTAACTGAATTCGGAATTTAATCCAATATATGTGATGACTAAGACAAACAGATAATAGGAAACTGACAATATAAATTAAGGCAATGCATAAGCCTGTCAAAAGCTGATTGCATGAGTATTGGTATGATCAAATGTCAAACTGACATCTGCTGGAAATAATGTGATACACATTGTAAAGATGGAAGGCTGAGAAAATTCTACAGAAGGACAGTGTGATCATAGTGGGAAGATGTGTAAAGGTAACTAAATATCACAAGAAACTACTTGAATTGTGTGTAAAGTTCAAGCAAAAGCAAATAGCTCTTGGAATAGAATGTAGTCATGTAAGGTTTTGCAAGTGTTCATCAAACTAAAAATAACTAAACGGTGAATAAATATGATATAAGATATCAGACAGACTTAAGATGGTTTATTGGTCTTGCAGCAGCCAATTAAATTGAGATGTAAGTCACTTTTTTTTTTATATATTATAGTAATTAGTATGATATGAAAGCTCATTGTATGTACTTTCGTTAGGTGAAAAACCAGCTATATTCTGGTCTGAAATACATTGTCTGAAGAGGCTGAGGATCATCCCCATGCAATGGAAAATATTCTGAGAGAACTGTCATTCAAGAACAATGTTTCATTGTTAAATTAAACATTCTGCTTCACAAAAACCTCAAATTTAGCTACAATTACTTATCATTCACCCATAAAATCAGCAGTTTGTAAAGAGAAATGTGTTTTGTCATAATTTCTACAACACACAAAACTTCAATATTTAAAGGCCCCTGTCACTTTCAGGACTGGAGATCTCAGTTTTAAGTTCAATGAAATAAGCTTCAGTCTGACTGGCTGCAAGAAAATGTATGTTTCCACAAAGTATACAGTGTGATAATATGATAGTGACAATAGAATGTGAAACATCAGGATGTGAAAAACGTCAGTGCAAATTTCATCTGAGTGTTGAAGTGGTCACAAGAGATGAAAAACAATAGACGTTACAGAAAGGCAGAACAAGTGACTGAGAAGGTCATAAAAATAGAAAAGTACAGACAGAGAAGAAAAGCGGATGGGGATAAATCATGTAAGACAAGGCTTTTGACCAGTTGTACAGTGGCAGCTGGTGTACCAACAGTACCACATAGTGTACCACATACTGTAAAGACATGAAAATACTAGCCAGCTACACAGTAACAAAAGTGAAGACACAAAGACAATGAAATACTGTGATGCACACTACTGGATTCCAGAAAGGACTGCCATTTGCAATCAACAGGGATTTACGGTGATCACAAGGATGACATGGAACACAGTATTGTCTGTGAAAATGTAGTAACATGGTAAAACATTCACTTTCACAGTTAAACTGCACTCAGTTGTAAGAGCTCCACTCCAGAATGGTTAAAATGACAATATTTAATACACTGTGCATGCAACGGGGTCTCATAGTCACATGCAATGTCTTAGTTTGTTCACTGAGCAACTATAGGAATGATGACACACACTCCCAAATTGTGTTCAAGGATCACAATATTAACAAATGTGCAGCCCATGAAAAAGTAAAGATGCAAGATCTGCATGGGATTAGTGTGTTAGAATGATGAGGGAAATAAAATGAACATTTTGGGAAAAATGAATCTTCCCACATTATTAAAACAACAAAATGTTATTCTCATTGCAACCCAGAAACTTTACTCTGTAATCTGAAAATGATGCCTTTATCCCATTACTTCATGCAAAAGTGAGAAAATTTTTGTACAAAAGAACTAACTTCTCAACTGGACAAAGGAATGGCTTCTGACTAGTACTGACTACACAACTTTGCCAATCAAAATGGATGTTCAGGAATGCTGATAATTTATTCTGAAATTTCTCTGATCTTCTGCTGTTTCACACACACTTCACAATTTAAATGAAACATGCCCATTTTAGTTAGCATTTTACTACAGGTAAAGATTCTTCTTTTCACAGGGAAATCTATATGAGTATGTAAAAATACAGAAAGAGAAGATCCAAAGCCAGTATTTATGTCTGGAAAAAGAAAAAAATTCCTAAGTAAATTCATGGACAGATGTCTGATAGCTTTCTGCGTCTGAAAGACAACATTCTCTTATTTCAGATAATTCTTTGAAGAGCATCATCTCTGATAACCAACATAGCTATGGCAAATGAAGCTTAATCAAGTGTGACCAATCAAAGCTGGAGTGTGTGTGAAGACACATGCAACTTCCTCAAAGAAATATAGTGTACTCACTTGCTTTGACTTCCAACTGTCCATAGTCTGCGGGACTCTCTGCTGGTTGTTGCGGTGACTGCTCCTGCTGAGCTGCAGGCAATGGCACAAGATTATCGTGTAACGCATCAGAGATTTCTGTGGGAAACACAAAGTGTTAATATGCATACAATCCATTTTGACACAGTAGCTGTCAATCAGCAACAGGAAGGGAGTAACCAGAACACAAACATGGAACAAAAACGGAAAAATCATGGATGCCATTTAGCACTCTTTAAATCTGAAAATCTTTAAAATTCATAACCTCAAGACTTCCTGTCCTGAAATCTGCTACGGACATGAGCCTAATAAGTCAGAAATTTCTGCATTGATTTTTAAGAGGAATTGAGTGCGGTGGGACTGTATTGTGTCTCATGTCTCTTTCCACCATATACAAAATGTGTCAAATAATCTTCTTCAAGGTGTCTAACTCTGATCATTCCAAAAGATATAAAACTGAAAATCTGTTGGCTGGAAAAGTGACATGCATTGAGAGCCTATCACTTTATCTTTGCCAACCACCAAGAAATATGTAAACTAAAGTACAACAAACAGACTGCTCAAAAGTCTTTCTCATGCATTACTTCAGGACTTTTGGCACCAGAGACAAAGTGTGTGAGCACAAAACATCATGAAAAGCTTGAAAGACAATTATTCTGCCCAGCCCCAGATTATAAAAAAGTCCTATCTGAGGTGGATTATTTCTCCTGGAATATCTGCTCTGATGTCCAACTTTTACATCAAACTACATTTACAAAGACAGAAAAAGCCTTACAGCTTAGGTTACAACTGCATATGGTAATGGTGAAATCTGCTACTAATTTCTGTTACATTTGTTTGATAATGAAAATACCAATATGCCCACAGCATCATGAAGTCTGGAATTCATAACCAAAGAAACTATATCAACACTATATGAGAAAACACACCTACAGGAAACCAACAACAAAGAAAGTTCATCACATATAGGTTTACCTTCCACAATGGTATGATATGCAAAATGTAAGTACAGCAGGAAGAGTAGGTGGAGAGCGGCAATTGTGCCAATGACGATCATGCGTTCTGCTTTACCTCTGGTTCTAGACATGATAATACCAGCCTGAAAGCAAAGAAGAAATCATCTGTATGGTAAGCAACGGCTGTATCTGAACTTTAAGTGTAAATGTTCCTTACCAGTTGGTTATTTGATATGCTTATTTATCTGAAAATGATCATCACAAAATGGCACAGTACAGATCTCCTGCTAATATGGGGCAAAACTAGGCTGGGAGTGTTATCTTTGGGAATTACTTAAATCAATGTGATTGTGACTGGCTAGACTTTCAGATTCGTTCGCATCAACTGTGGTCACAGTATCAGCTTACAGTAATTATAGGACAACCTAGAACAGAATAACAACTTCTGACATTATGATATGGAAATTCAGTATCAATAAAAAACATGATAATGAGATTTTGACTATTTATCCTTGCACACTAAAATCTGAAGTGAAGTTGTGAAATGTTTAGAAAAGTTCTGTATGTTCAGTCACAACGCTAATTATTTGCCTTGCAACTTAAGCAAGAATATTTAGAGGAGAGAGATAGTATTTGTATTTCAGTGGATAAAAGTGTCCTCATATTTTTGTCCTGACAAGAAGTGTGATGAAAATCAAGCTTACTGTGTAAGCTTACATAAACTTTCCCCACACCAGAGATATTCTAGGATTTGAGCCATGATAAACATACAATTATTCCTCCTAATAAGATGAAAAACATAATTTAAAAAACTTACAGATCTACAACAATACAAACCATTTTAAGAGTAGACAGGCCTCCAACAATAGCCCACAAGAAGTAGAAAAACATGTGGTCATGAGATGTATGTATAACTGTGCCCAAAAACAACACGATGCAATGGCCAAACAAGGCATAGCCCTGGTGGATAGGAAAATGAAAGA
>JAWQUT010000220.1:1289704-1299994 GCA_033807755.1 Ellobium chinense
TAAAATGGGTACCTGGCTATAGGCAGTGGAAGATATTGTCAGAATGCAAGTGATCAGCGCCTATAAATGGCAGCGGCACTGTATGCTCCCCAGGGAGTCGAGAAAGTTCTAGAGTGATCAGGCCTGCTGGGGTAATGATAGTGTGAAGTCACGTGAGCGGGCATTAGCCTGGATACGAGACTTATAAACCGCATTATTATTATTATTATTATTATTAATAATAAAAATGTGTAACATACTTTATACAGACACCTTGTAGATTCATAACATCTTATATCAACCAGAAGTTTAAAAAGATAAATGTCAATTTCATTGAGTCATGTCATATAATTATGCTATCACACACAGTGGACTCACTGATGCAGTTTACATTGTATATTTGTTTCAGAGGTCTTGCTCTCAAATTATGGCACACATACTATGATCATGAAAAAGACTGTGATCAGTGGTCATATAAAACAACTACATATACACAAATGACATTTCAAAGTTCAAAATTATTGTTCAAACTTGGGTATTTGATAATGAACCAAATTCCTGATCATAACTAAAGAAATTATTCAGATATTGGCTAAACCAAAGTTCTACTGACAATAGCTATTGGGCTAAAAGAAGCAGTCAAAGCACAGGAGTACTCACCATCATGGAGAGAATCTGCAGGATGGTAATGCGGACATTGCACACATAAGTGACAAACCACACCAGACTTGAGGACCCCAGCCAATACATGAAGCACACAGCAAATGCTGATCCCATCAATGTGCCTTCCTCCTGTGGTGAAATCATATTAACAGTTTTAATCAGCGGACAGTCACTGATTTGCTGATAATGACAGAGTTAACTATATACAAGCACCAATGCTACCTTCTGAGCTTAGTGCAAGTAAGTACTTCTTTGCCCACATTGCTACGCTAGATGAAAATGTCATGGGAAGTAGCTTGAAGTCGCTTAACATATTTCAGTACATGAGGAAATGAAGAACAAAAACAAATTATTATGGCGTTTCATTTGTAAAATTGGCACAGTCGTCAGCGAGTACAACTTGCATGAAAGGAAATGATACAGAGAAACAAGATCAGAGGAAGACAAAAGAAAACGATGCCTGACAGTTTGATCAGATGACTGAGGACATAAATGCAGCTGATACAGGCAGGAGAGAAACAACAGGCATGGATGAAAATGAAGTTTGTTGTCTTGTATCAGACACAACATTTCTACAAACTGGATATTGCCACAGTTGCTTAGATGCAGAGTCTATCACTTGATGGTGTCTGAAAATGGACTTTCACAACACACATGCAACACATCCTTGAGTAATGATGACAGTGATTTGTAAAAAAACACTTGCTCACCACTTTGTGCTCCGCAGTTTTCATCTGATACAGAAGAATAGCAATTAGAGTCAGAACCACCATTGTGGGTCCATACAGTTCCTTTGGCACCTGTTGTCTCTGGTCTGTCGGACGTATGGGAATCAAGGAGTAGAATAACCTGAAAGTACAAAAATTGTATATAAGCTAATGTGAACTATCATTACATTATTAATTCCTCCAAACACTGCATCTATCTGAACTGAAACAGACTTATTAACTGTCATATGAATCATAACTGCATCACAAGATGTAAATATTTGAAATCATAAAAAATTGATAACATGATAACAATATAATAACATTTACATTTATAGAGTGTCTTGTTACCCCACAGGCTACAAACCACGGTACAATATCATACACAAATGCTTCCAAGCACAAACAGAAATAAATGGGACAATTGTATGATAAAGTCAGTTTTCTGTTAGTTCTATGTTCCTCACTGACAGTGAAAGTAAACATGGTATATAAATGACTATTCCATTCTCACTGACCTCAACTGCACTTCTTTGGGTTCGACATCAAAGTAAGGCCTAAGGACATCAATGTTTCCATAGAGTGACCATGCTCTTTTGGCACCTTGTGTTCCTGCTTGCCACACCTAGAAAATAAGTTTCGATGTACATAAAGAGCAAATAATGAGTTATAAAAGCAAACCAATCAGTTTTCAGATAACGACTGGTGCTCATGCTACATCTCCTTATTAGGCAACCCTTATGCTCACTGGGATACAAAATACCTAAATTGCATTTTGCTAAAGCACATCTTTCAAAAAGACAAATACTGACAAATGCAAAAGCCCTGTGTAAAAAAAAAGAGAATATAGCATCATTCGTGGACAGGTGCCTTACATTAAAACATTAACTTTCTTTTCAAACCACACAACACTATTTGGGCAAACTGTTATGAAGCAGTAAAGTGTGACGAAGCAAACTTGATGTTACACTACACATTTTCAAAATGTTATCCAGCACTCCAAGAAAAATGAGCCCACTCTGAAAGAAGGCTGTTTTAATGTATTTTGTCATTTTTACAGAATTTGTCAAAAACCTGCTGAGAATGTCAATTAACACCACCCTCAATAGCTAAACATTTTGGCAAGATTCCTTCCCTATAAGATATTGAAAAGAGTAATGTCACAACAGCTGTAAAAAAAAACAACAAAACTGAACATTTTCATAGAGAGTGCTTCCACAAATTTATCTCGAAAGCAGACAATTCTTTTGAAATGAAACTACTGTAACATGACATGACCTGGAGATGAGACATAAATTTCTTGAAAAGCTTTTGCTACACGATTAATGCTCAATCATTTCTAAATGTGTTATTTACGCATTTATTACACAGAAAATTCAATGTTAATACTTAAAGATTAAAACACAGCCAGCTGACAAATAACATCAGCAACAAGTTCTGCAAGAAGAATTCACTCTAGTTCTATTCTTATAAAATTTACTTTAGTATCTTTCGAAAGAAAAATCCTCTCTATACATTTGGCATTTCCATGACAAAATCTTACTGCAATTCATACCAAAGTATAGGCAACTCTCCTTAATCTCAACTCCTCAGGAATATGCAAAAAGTTGCGATTAAAACGGGTTGCAACTATCTGATTACTTTCATATAGTCATTGTAGTAATGCAGTGTTTTGTTCTCAGGAGCATGTTGCAACTGAGTGAAAACTGCAATTATCTGAACTGCACTTAAGCGGAATTGAATGTATTAACTTACCATCTGAGTCACATTCTCCCCCATCCTTTGCCTCATATCATCCGCAAATGTTTTCCTACTTTTGCCACTGCCAGCCATGCCAGTTTGAGATCTACTCTCTAGTAATAAGAGAAGAAATGTGAGGGTCAAATATCATTTGAAAGAACTGTTAAATTGATGACTGCTACATGACATAAACGTACATGAGGTAAATTCTACAATTTGCTACACAGCAGCGCAGCTATGTGTATTATTTATGGCTCCTACTTTTTCAGATAAACTTTACAATTTTTGTCCTGATGACAGAAACTGTAAGGATTCAAAAGTACATTTTGAAACCTACAACATTTCTTGAAAATTGACCATTTTGTAGAACTTGATTTCTACAATATTTATATAAATCAATATCTAACCTTAATACTGTTATAGCCACTCCATATTGTGTCACTGAAGTACCAAAATGCTAACAAATAAAGATTAAAATTATTTGATATTTAAAGAAATGAGTACCTTGGAAACTGTTGTCATAGTCAGAAGTATCACTATTCCCATCATTCATCATTTCCATTTCCTCAATATCCATGTCTAGCACAGCTGACCCAGCATTAGGCTGAAGATAAAGAAAAAGATGAAATGAGAAATGTGCCATACAAACCCACACCAATCCAACATGTCAGTTGAGAGTGAAACGGGAGGGGAAAAAAAAATGGAATCTGCCTTTTAAAAAGTTTTACACCACAACCTATTTATCCTGATGTGCTTAAACTTAAACACACTGTTGGTTTATTCTTATTTTCATGCTGGCAGTATCCTTTGACTCTCCTAATGTAAGATTAGAACAAGTTTAGTGTTGGAGTTAACAGGTTAATGATGGAGTTCAGGGCAGATTCACTGTCAAGGCCATGTAGTGCAAATGTTACATAAACGCAAGTTCCTGGTAAACAGTTAAAAGCTCATTAACTGAACATCATTTTCTGACATTCTAAAGCCCATGGCATAAACATGAAAAAATAATAATAATTGTTTGCTTCTTTTTTTAACTTGGGGCAGCTGGACCGGCTGGGGAAAGAAATTAGACTCACACCCTAACTAAGAGTCATGCCCTCTTCTACAATCCCAACCCTAATTCTAATGCCTATCAAGCTAGGAATGCCAGTCGAGGCAAGTCCCTAACTCTCACAGCAATCAAGACAGGAGCATCGGGTTTGAGTCTTATTGGTTTTCTCAGTATTCTAGAGTTCTAGTCTAGAGCTGGTCAAGACCAAGAATCAAGATCTCAATAAAACTTTTAAAAGTGGCTCTATCGCCATCCCGTTTTGTAACGAAATTCAGTAGGGACGTGCAGACCATACTTAGTATTCGTCAAGGATCGGCTTTTGTTTACCGCATGAACGCGCACAACAGGTTCTGCTCGTAAAATGAATGCCAGAAATCTACCTGGGACTGTGTTTGCCACGACTTGTCGGCCATGTCAACAATGCCTTGGTTATGGACAAGAAGCACTGTGAACGCTTTTGGAAAATGGCTACACCGAAGCGTTACTTCCGCTCTACATTATGCCCATATTCCGAATTCAGAAATAGGAACTCAACACTGTTATCTTCCCATTCCTAAATTAATTTCTTCCCACAAACAACTACCATGTGCAAGGGAGATAATAGTTAAAATTCCATTTGCAAAGATTTAAGTCCCATAGACAGTAATGAACGCGAAGACTGCTCCAAGTTATAATTATAGTTCTGACTGGACGTTTGCACTGCAACGTACTGGTCTACAAGGTAATAAAAAACAATACAGGACAATAGGAATGATTTGCTGATATTCACTGACGAAAAAAAACAACAACACTTTTTTTTTGCAATTACACATTAGTAACAACAAAACTCATGTCTGATGTTCTGCGACTGGGGAAATTATAACTAGACGTCTAGTTTGTTTTGAAGTCTCCGATTAGGGTAGCTGCACTAAGGGACCATAGATATTGTCAAATAACCAACCAACCAACCAGCCAACACACCAACCAATCAACAGACAAACAACCGACTGACAATCCAACCGATCACCGAAGAATTACCGACCACCTAACCAACCAACCAATCAATCGACCATGGAAAATGTACTGATTGCCACATTTGGAGAGAAAATTTAGATTAGAAATGAATGTGTAGAGAAGCACAGCTGTATAAATGTATAGGCTACTTTCTATATTTACTTTCCCGATCCAGTCTCTTGAGCTTGAGCCCTTCAGCCTAATACCACGATAAAACGGATGCAGTTCTTTTGTAATTGTGCACCAACAGAAGTATTCCCAATGTTTGGTCTCTGTGGGGGCGTGTCCTCAAATCTTGCAGAGCTGAGCAGTCAAACATGTAATCGACAAGTAAAAGCGTAGTCTATTGGTTGTCACTTACATTTGGAGAAAAAATAGACTAGAAATGAATCTATAGAGAGGCACTACTGTAAAAAGCATAATAGGTTACACGCCACTGGGTATTCAGGACCATTCAACTAGGGCCATATTTTACCTAAATGTAAAAACGTCAATGTCGAAAACATGCTTGCCGAAAAACCAGGAGGTTGATATGTCCATCTAAAAAATCACAGGCATTTATGACATTTCCCGTCTGATTATATATTGTTCCTATCATAGAAATGAGAAGTGGGCTAGATTAATTTCTTCACTGTACTCACATGTACATGAGCAGCACCTCCCCGTAACAAGCTTTAAAAAAAACAACAAAACGCCGCTGAAGTCGGGGGCATGACTCTTCCTGCGGACGGAAATATAAATTCATATACATGATCGTTTCCTTTCGATCGCAGAATTCCGCTTTACTTCTCTCATTGCCTGTTCCATATTTAACGTCAAGGGAAGATATAGGAGTGTAGGTGCATAGACATGTTCCATTTTTAAATCTTGCAGTATCGGAAGACATAGAATAGTCTTCTTTGCCCATCCGTTCTATCCACTGTTTAATAGACTCTAGCCTTGTTAACAACTGTTACACCCGTGCACTTTACTCTGAGGGAGGGTGGTTTTCTTTTCATTTCGAAGAAAAAAAAAGAGAAGTAGGGAAGGGGAGGAATATGAAGCAGAACATCAGAGGCGATAGCAATACCGTTATCGTCACTTGTTGGCGGTAACGGAGCGCCGCATCCAGGGTTGTTGTAAAGAGTAAAAAGTAACGCCGCTACGAGTACTCGTTCCAGTTTTCGAGTAACAATTACTTACTCGTTACAAGCTTCATCTTAAGAAACGAAAAAATACTCGTTACCGAATTTTTGTGTAACAATTACAAAATTACTCGTTACTTTTTTCGTTACTTTTGTGAGTGTGTGTGTTTATGTGTGTGTCACGCGCTTGCTTGACGGCCCGAATTGGATTTTCGGGGAGAACAAACAAATCAAAGCAAGCCGATGTCGGGTGCAAGCTCCTTCGTCTGACCACGCGTACCTGTGCAAAACTAAACGGTCATAAAGATCGTGGTGTCCACGTAACGGTACCACTGATCCTCCACTGTTCGCTGCATAAACATCATCACGTCATAATTATGAAAACAATCGACATATGCGCAACCTTCAATCGCATTGGTTAAAGGCAAGCATTTTTCAACTGTGTTTTTGCTTGGAATTAAGAGGAAAAGGAGTTGGTGGTGGAGCGTAGTAATCTGGCCCCGACCCGCAAGGAGGAAGATGGTGGGGGAAGGAGTGAAATGGACGGACGTAGGATACTAGGATCAGGCCTCACCTTCGCGCCACCCAGTCGCAGGCGGGAGAGGGGTGCAAAGGGAAGGGATGAAGGGGGGACAGGTTGTGTCGTGTCAGGCTGCTCGCGGTGTAAGGGAGGGAGGGATGAGAGGGGCGACCTTACCTGCGTTGAGTCGGGAGTAGGTGGGGCAGGACTGAGTACAATGGCTGTGGAATTTGAACACAGACACCAGACCGCAAAATGTTGTAAGTTTTTAATCAATCATATTATTATGTGAGGATTGAAGTATTGAAGCCAGAATATGCCGGTCTCAGGCTTTATCTCTTCGTTTTACAAATTCAACTTACTTATTAAGAGGATACGGTTGGCCGGTTGCAAACGCACCTGGTCTGCACCCATTACAGAGATGTCATCAGCCCCACTGCGTCACGAATCATAAGCGAATCCGCCATTCAGTGTCGTGGTTCTCTCTTACCGTCACCAATCCCGTCATACTAAGTGTTAAAGAGTACAGATGTAAACCTTTAGCTTTACTAAAATGAACAACATTATTGAAGACCTCATTTAGAATCTAGTGGCTATATTCTTTTCATTCAAACAAGTAGAAGTGGAAATTCCAGAAATATTTCCCCTCCACTCGGGCCTCAAATTCGGTTTCGGATCCATCGAGTCCTAGCTCTGGAATCGAATCCGGATTCGAAGCGTATAGGATCGATTCTGCCAAAACCTAAAAATCAGCCTTCCAGAAAATTAGGCACCATGTCAGAAAGTGTTTGTATTTGGAAGAGATTTGTACAAATAATTGGGTGCTCACCTCCCTTTTTCTTCCTATTAAAAAAAATACAGCATAAGAAACTTTTTAATGTCTATGGCGAAATAAATGCCAAAATCAAAGAAAAATTGAAGAATAACACTATTCATTTACAGGGCCTCAAGAAGAACAAAACCGTAGATACCCATGACCAGAAGGACAGCTTAGCGGTCAAAGGGAAGCAACAAGGAAAAAGAAAATCGTAAGCTAGTACACCCAGGAATTGTCTCCCATCCATTTCGGTCTATAATTTTCACGATTATGTCCCATCGATCATAATTTTGCAACACTTATCTTCTCTCTCTCTCACAGACAGACAGACAGACAGACAGACAGACAGACAGACAGACAGACACACACACACACACACACACACACACACACACACACACACACACACACACACACACACTTAATCTCTCTCCCTCTCTCTTCCTGTGACTGTCTCTCTCTCATTCTCTCTGTTTTTCTTTTTCTCTCCCTTGTCTCTCACCCTCTCTCTCTCTTTAATACTAATAATGCACGCACAAACACCTGCACACACTTACTCACTATTTCTCTTATCTTCTTTCTCTGGTTATGGTAGTGGTGGTGATGGTGATGGTGCTGATGCTGCTGCTGCTGCTGCTGCTGATGATGATAATCTAAAAGTAATGAATTTCTAAAAAAAAAACAACAAAAAAAACCAACAAAACCCAGCAACGTTGAACACACAAATAATCAAAATTAAAAAAAAATCCAAACATTCCCCCTTCCCCCTCTTTCTATCTCTTTCTCTCTCTCTGTGTCTCTGTCTGTCTGTCTGTTTCTCTCTCTCTCTCTCTTTCTTTCTCTCTCTCTCTCTCTCTCTTTCTCCCTCCGATTTTTAACATTATATCCTTAGGATCACATGGAATTTCGTTGTTGCCAAATTATAGGTAATAATAGGACTGACTTTTCAACCACCTTATTTGTGCTCGTGTCTGCGCGTGCCTGCATACATGTGTATGTGCGTGTATGCCCGTGTCCCTGTGTGTGTGTGTGTGTGCGTGTGCATGGGTGTGCGCATGAGCGCGTGCATACGTGTGCGCGCGTGCGAGTGTGTGCGTGTGTGCGAGCGTGTGCGTCCATGCAAGCATGCCTGCGTATGTGCTCACCTTTTTTTTCAGTTTTTTTTTTGCATTCTCTTGTTCATTACCTTATGTGAGGTCAGCAGTGACGCTGTTAAAGGATGTGAAGGTGATACTGTCGCTAGCCTTGTTGCTGCTGATACACTGGCCAAGGGAGTGACAGTTATGGTACAGCAGTTAGGTAATAGTGGTGGCGGTTGTGTCTTAGCTCGACGACAGTGTCTCAACCACCAATTCTGTGTGTATGTTAGTGTGTATGTGAGCCTCTGTATGTGTGTGTGTGTGTGTGTGTGTGTGTGTGTGTGTGTGTGTGTGTGTGTGTGTGTGTGTGTANAAGCATGCCTGCGTATGTGCTCACATGTGTGCTTATGTGCGCACCTTTTTTTTCAGTTTTTTTTTTTGCATTCTCTTGTTCATTACCTTATGTGAGGTCAGCAGTGACGATGTTAAAGGATGTGAAGGTGATACTATCGCTAGCCTTGTTGCTGCTGATACACTGGCCAAGGGAGTGATAGTTATGGTACAGCAGTTAGGTACTAGCGGTGGCGGTTGTGTCTTAGCTCGACGACAGTGTCTCAACCACCAATTCTGTGTGTATGTTAGTGTGTATGTGAGCCTCTGTATGTGTGTGTGTGTGTGTGTGTGTGTGTGTGTGTGTGTGTGTGCGCGTGTGTGTGTGTGTGTGTGTGTGTGTATGTCTGTGCGTCTGTGGGTATGTGTCTATGTCTGTGGAGTGTGTTCACGTACTCGTCCGTTGTCTGTATTTTAGGATGATGTTAATGATAATGATTATGATGATGATGTGTAATAAATGGGAGACAAATCACGGATGCACTAATTCACGATTGTCATTTCACTGGTTGTTTCCCTTCGACTGTTTGCTGCACCTAGCCTAACTCGTGTGGAATTTTATCTGATTGTTACCACTGACACCACCAATGTATCTTCGTTACTGGTTCCCTCTGAGAGTATCACCTCCACTACATCAGCAATGGCAACAGCAGCAGAGACAGCACCAACATCAGTATCACCACCACCACCACCACAACCACCTCACCACCTAGGATCACTATTACCATTACCACCACCTCCACCACCACCACCACTATTACCATCATAACACCTATTGATACGTTAATCAGCACATCATCATCATCATAACCATTATCATTAACATCATCCTTAATACAGAAAACGGACGCGCACGCAAGAGCACACGCACTCACATACTGACACTCATGCACGTACGCAGATGTGCACACATTCGCGCGCTCACATGTAAAATACGCACATGTGTGCACACGCACATACCTGCAGACGCCCACACATGCACATGTAAGCTCGCTCGCACGCGCCTGCGTGCACACACACACAATATTAGTGATTGAAGTCTACCCCATTACCCATGACTTGGATGAAACGAAATTCCGTGTGATCCTAGGAACACAAGCAAGAGAATGAGAAGGAGCGTGAAAGACACAAACGAGAGAGAGAGAGAGAGAGAGAGAGAGAGAGAGAGAGAGAGAGAGAGAGAGAGAGAGAGAGAGAGAGAGAGAGAGAGAGAGAGAGAGAGAGAGA
>JAWQUT010000221.1:0-23649 GCA_033807755.1 Ellobium chinense
TTGTCCGGCGAAAAGAAATAGCCACGTGAGGAATAGGTCTAAGGAGAGCTGGTGGGCCCTGCGGCGCAACAGCTTAGTGTCTAATAACGCGTACTCATTGGAATTCAAGTTAAAACTTATCGATGAAGTTGATGAGAAGACGCTGTCGAAAAGTGGAATTTGCCGCAAGTCAAGTACGGAATTCCCAACTCCACTCTCTCCACCATATTGGCCTGCCGAGACCAATTTCAGAAAGTCTGCGATGGTGGTTACTGCCCTTGATTTTGCACTGGAACATCTAAACCGAAATAGTGCTAAGACGAAATCACATACGCGGGCCCAGTGATTACGGTTTAAGCGTGTTTGACTGTATTTTCATTACTGAATTGTGAGGCGGCCTGAGAAAACCAGGCACATGGTGAAATTTGTCAAATTTGAGATACCACCATTTTCAGTTGCAGAAGCCATTTCTGAACATAAAACAGTTTAAATTTTTAAGATACTTTAATTAGTGACGAAGTTATATCAGTTTGAAGACAGTCACCCCACGAAAGTTAAAACTGAGAAAAACGCGTTTAAAGTTTTCACATTTTAATAGCATCATTTTCTTCCACAATGGACAAAATATATAGTCAAAAGTATGGCGACACATCGTGTAGCTCCTGGGCACTGAACCGAGTGTAACAGGGCTTGCCATCTAACAACCAGCAGTTGCATATTGGGGGTACATGTGGGGTCTCGTGAGGTAAATGTCGAAGGTTTCGGTCGTTCCTGGGCTTGGTTGAAGTTGACCTACTTATTATGGTTTAAGTTAGTAAGCAGGGGTTGTCTCGAAAAAGATTAGTAAAACAGTCCCAAAACTTGTAAAACACCAGAAATATTCAGTATTTATTTGAAAAAAATGGTTCACCCACAAACTGCAACAATTAAAGTCACAAGAAACAGTCAGGTTGCGCAGAAAATGATGATATTCAGTGGATTGCAGAGACGAGTCAAAGGTACTTTGTTTACAAACATGCGCACTTCTTTTGACCCGGAGGTGACGTCTTGTATTCATGCGCACTCGGTACGACGGAAAAGAGCGGAAAATAACGAAAACATCCGTATACGGCAAGGTAAGGTTTAGTACAATAATTATATGCTAAAAAACGTCCGCAAAGTGCCACGTTTGAGCGACTGACTTTCGGTGATTTTTCGGAAAAACGCAAGGCCATAGGGTCTGAAAAATAAATATTTTAAAATACTTATGATGCTCAAATTGCTAAATCCTTTTCAGACAATGCTTAGAAATGGTTTAGGATGATATCTGTGTCAATAACTCAACTTTGACCCAAATTCAGATTTTGACCTATTTTGCCCTGTATCTCGAAATATGACCCAGTGACATGTGACCGGTTTCTTCAGGCCGCCTCACAATTAATTTCCAGTGGCTTATGAGTATACTTGAATTACTATAGCTGTGTGATACAAGAAAATCAGCACTCCATAAATCACATCCATAAAATATTTAGTTATCATTGTGAGAATGCTTATAAATGCACAACCTGGCATCTCAGGAACCCAAATAAGACAAGATAGACAAATTAAGTCCATAGGGAACAAAGCATGGGTGAAGAAAATGGGGAAAGAAATAAGAAATCAGACATCTTTTCAGGCAGACTTACGAAGGAAGTTGAGAAGCCCAGGTTGAGTCTTTCAGAAATACAGTTCAAAGATAATATAAAACTGAAGCATCATTTTATCATCATTGTTAATCATCATTTGGAACAGAGACTGAAAAAATAAAATAGTTCTGTCCATACCAGTGAAAAATTAAGAATCATACTTTTATATTTAAAATTTAAAATGCACTGATTATAAAGATATAAAATATTAGCATTGTCATCATCATCATTAATGTGTGTAATTGTTTGGGTTTTTTTTTTGTGCATTATTTATCTTTACTCTCCCATTTCAAGCCATCTTTAATCCATTGTTAAAGTTCATTTCATTTAAGAAAATCAGCTTGACTGTGATTGAGAAGTTGTGAATCATTGACAGATCATACTTTAAGTCTGGCTAATGTAAGCATTTTCTTAAACTGCTGTGGAGAGGGCCATAGATGCATATCTTGTGATATCCATTTGTATCAATTACATGTATTTGTTTTCATAGGTGAATGTGGTTTTAATGCTTTGAGAATGCCGGAGAAGTGGTAGGATAGAATAAATCACACAGCATGCTAAAACTTATGTCTATGCAACCAATCTAAATCTTAGCATCAGTGGATCTCCCAGAATCGGTATTCTGAAGATGAAGTGAAGATAAATGCTCTAATGGAAGATTAAGATGCCTTCTTTTTAGAACAGCAAACAATTTTTTTTAAAAATATAGTTTATTAAGAAAGAATTGCCCAGGTGCATGGATACAGGTTGTGTGCCGACACTGGATAGCTGACTGTACAAGGGGATAGGATAGAGAGCAGTTGAAAGAAAAAAAATTGCTTTTCAGGTGCTTCAAAATTCTTCTGTGAGCCAAAATATAAATAGACTCAAAAATGAAAATAAAAAAAACACTCTTGCAAAAGTAGTACTGTACTTTCTCAAAACACAAGTCTTCATGCAGTGGTTCAATTTGATCTATCCCTTGTATCCCAGTGAGCTCAATCTGAAGCAGTGGAGTGCATCTGATGAATTTCATAATGTGATTGTAGAAATAAAGGTTACTGTCTTTAGAGTGAAAGATGTGGACTTTAGGACCTCTGTTCTTTCCCGGTGTAATTCTAGGCTACATTTCTGTTACATGCATGAGTTGTTGATCTGGTTGCATTTATTTTTGTGGGAAAGATTCATTTTACTGATTGCATATTTTTGCTCTATTGTTATGCTGTAACACAAAATAGTATGACCAATATCAGCTATGCAGCATTGTTTTTAGTTACTGATGTTGAGGTGCCATAAAGCCAGGCCATATTTTGGCTGAATATTTGATTAGTCTAAATCCTGTGAAAACACTGGAGTTGGTGCAGCTTTATCACCGGTGGCCTGTGGAGTGATAATTATGTCATAATTCTGAAGAGAGTCTAAATGTGAAATAAACTTTTGATCCTCCACTTGAAACATACATTGTTGTTGTCTGTCAGTGGAGTGTGCTGTGAAATTTTTACATTATATCGTACTTAAAGGAGGACACTCACATGAAAAATAATTTTCCGTTTTCCCATGCTTTTTCTCTCTGAAACTTAATTGTGATGCCCACTGAGTCAATTTTGCGAAGAAAAAGCATCGTTCTATTATCGTGCGCATATATATATGACACAATTAGGAGAGCTTGAGTTACCAGGTTTGGCCCTTGATTCCAGAATTATTCCCCCTCTCTGATCAGCGGCTTGTGGCAAAAACGATGACGTCACATTCCAGCAGCTACAGACAACTCTATCTGACAAAGTATTATTTGGCTTTTAATTAAGGTTCTGGTCATCCAAATTCACACGTAAAGTTTGATAGTGTGTAAGCCAGATAAAGTATTCTGCATTTTTATTACCTCAGCATGAGTTTGTTTGACATATCTACTTTTCACAGAGGAATTAAAACATTCATACCAACATGTTATCACCCGTCTGCAGAGCACTGGCTAGACAGCTTGGCCATGTGGTTAGAAAGTATTTGACATAAGCTTATGGCGGCTACGCGGGAAGTGGGCGTAATAATTCGGACTTCAGATAATGTAACCTTATGGGTTGTCTGGAGGCTGGCAGAGGCGTAATATCATTATGACAGACACTTGAAACACTATTTTATTGGAATAATAATAAGTATCCTATGATTTAATATGGTCTGTAGAACGATGCAACTTTCCTTTAAGTACTGGGTTGTGGTGTAAAATTCAAATTTGCAACATATCTTTAAAAATGACAGATATTGTCCTGAAATATTTACTGTTAGGAGAATATTCAGATATGATAGCTGGACTTCTCTTGAATTCCCATCCATAACTTGGAGATTATAAGGTGTTTAAGTTTGTTCGTGCCATGAGGGAAGCAGGAACTGAGCAGTGCAACAAGTTTGCAGATATTTCAAATCCATGAGGTTTGGAATCTTGTTGTCCACAACACTCTAACTCAGTAATTCAAGTAAAATAATTATTATGAGGTTTATAAGTTTCATAGTTTGCTTACTGCCTGCTCATACAACTTCTTTTTATTATAACCGCAGCAGGCCAGATTGCTATAGGACTGTCTGAAGTCCCTGGGAAGTATGTCATTGGCATTTACAGGAACTGATCACTAGCATTTTAACAATATCTTTCACTGCTTACAGACAGGTACCGGGCTGGGGAAAATGGGAATGAAATGCTTTCCCAAAACATTTACAACATAACCATGGTTGAGTATCAAACTTACAACCTCTAGATATAGTCAAACTCTGCAACAATTTAACCATGTTCACTAGAGTGCTGGTTCTTTTAACACGGAAAGACAGCTCAAGTGGTAACTTGGTCACAATTACTACATGTGCCAAACCAGATCTGTTCTGTGCTACTGTTTGAACTCCAGTGTAGTTCTTCTACTTGCTCCTGTATAGAGATATGGCTAGGCTTCTATTAGCAATATGACCTCATTTAACCCTCTAGTGCCCACTGGTCCATAAATGGCAACCTAACTTCAAGCTTCCAGGATGGAGCAGAACTGATGATGAACTGATAATTCAGTGCCCGGAGGTCCAAATTTGACCCTAAATTTTTCACCTCTTAAATATTGAAATTGTTCAAAATCAGTGTTTTATAATATGTATTTTGAGTGGCACTTGAGGTGTGTATGTGACTTTCCTACCAGTATTTCTATGTCTGGGCGCTAGAGGGTTAATAGTTTTTAAGAAATGGAACAATAAAGCACAGCATGGACGCATATACTGATTACTGTTGTGTCCGGTAGCCAACAGTGAAACAAACACGGGCATCTTCATGCCAGTAGAGGATACAGTACTTTTCCAACGTGCTATGGCGGCGCGCTCAAAAGTGCCCGCGCAACCCATCCTCTTTTTTTTTCCCTAACTGTAGACGGATTGCAACTTGACCTGTCACACAAGCGGGTGAACGAGGGCGCACATGACTGCATTAATATTGTAAAAGCTGACGAATGCATTATAACAAAGCATGACAAAGATGTCAGGATTTGGCTTGGTCGCTGTAACTTCCAAAAAAAAAAAAAACAACCCATGTGCTTTTCCCTCGAATTGCTAAAGAAACAAAAATATCAAGAAGCTAAATAAATGGGTTTTATTATTATTGACAAAATGTTGAGACTAACAATATCACTGCCTGAGCAGAAAATAGTTGAAGAAGTTCTCAAAATGGCAGAGATACCAAGAACACTCATTAAAATGTATGCAGGAAAAGGCAGCTAGAATTCTTTGGACATAATTCAGAAATGGGGGGATTTTTAAAAAAATGCCATCTTCAAGGCAAAGAGAGGCAAAGGAAACATTGAAATCCTTAACCACGCGGACGGATAATGGTGGAAACAGTCATTCACATCAAATTTTAAGAAAACAGCAGAGAACAGGAATGATTGGTTGTGGGGGAGGGAGTGGGGGGCTGCCNCCGTTTCTGCAGACCAGGCATTTGATAGCACATGCACGTACTACTGTAAGACGTCATATAGTGCAGTCGTACTTGCAACAGAGCTGACAAAAAATTTTCACATCAGAGCTCTAGCACTGAGACGCCTCAAGTACTTGAGAAAAAAAAAATGACAATGACCAGATATTTTTGGGATGTAACGATAAGGCCTGACAGTCGATCTGGTTGCTTCATGATTCAAGTTAAAGCATCTCTCATCAAAGGCAAACTAATATTAATTAATGATGAGCGATTCATTCCACGAACCAGAGACACCGTGACTTTTATAGGGACTATTTAAATTTGTAAATCAAAATGCCAAGTGCTATTGGCATCTTCATACCATCAAGGAAACTTGCTAATCGTTTACATTCCATAGGCCTACTCAACTCAGCAATGTTTTATCTGCAACCGTCAGCAACACATCATTAAAAAATAAAGTGCCGATTCAACTCCTACACGAAGGTAATTCTCACACAGAAGAAGGAGGTAGGGCAGAGCACTCAGAATAACCTAGCCAAATGTGGAGACAGACGGAGACAGACACATAATTATTACTGCAGCTTCAAAGTAAACTAAAGGTGGTACCGATCATTCAAATTTAAGTCTGAGGCCAGATCTAGGTCTAGTAGACTAACTTAACTAGAACTTACTAGACAAGACAATACCACCGTAACTGATTACCTGGTCACAGGATGTTCGACTGTCTTAGTCTTAGCAGCCTGGCTATATTATAATGATATTAGTCTAAAATAGTGGGGACACTAGTCTAGTCTGTGTCTAAGGTAATTGGGATTTAGAGCAATGGAAAGCATTCTAACGAAGCAAAACATTAAATCTCCTTTTTGTCACATTAGAGGCTATCTAGTCTAGACTAGACTTGTCTAAACTAGATCTACTCAGTTGCATGAAAAAATATGGGGTTTATTTATGTAGGACAAATAGTCTAGGTAGGAGCAAAGCTATGACACTTTTTGTCATCGAAAAATGGGCATCTATTTGCTACAAGGCTAATAGAGGAAAATAGAAAGTAAAACTGTGACCAAAAACACAGAGAAGCAAAATGTTTCACTAGACCTATTTTAGACTAGACTAGATGGAGATACAAATGAGAATCACTGGATCTCAATTCTAGTGCTTTTACAATTTGGCATTCCTCTAGAAGTGTCCTGACTGTTTGATATTTTAATGTATTCGAGACCAGATAGATCGGGAGGAATTCCATATGTGTGCCGGAAAGATTTCTGCGACTGCATGCAACACAACAAACCAACAACATACATTAATCCTAACCCTAACCCTAACCCAGGGTCAGTGTTAAATAGAGGTAGGGTTAGGGTATGTTGTTGGTTTGATGTGTTGCATGCCTATGCAGAAACCTTTCAGTTTCTGGCACACATATGGAATTCCTCCCGATAGATCTATTCCAGTGTTTGTCAAGCTTGGAGAGCTGAAGACAAGAACTCATTGGGAATGATTGGGTAGATCAGCCTTATGGCTTCACGTTTTCTGAGTTCTTTCTATTTTAGTCAGTAAGGCTTGATCTCCTAGAACTAACCATAAATTTGCTCTTTCTGAAGTTTCACAAAATCTCATCAGTTTCCATAGCTATATATGAATATTATGAAAGTACTGAAACACCAACTTCCTATTATGCCTCTTTAGACAGGAACATCAAATGTGAATTTCATTCGAGTTTTCTGATAAAATAAAAGGCTGGCTACTGGCATAGGTGACATGACCATGACAGGACCATGAATGTACATCATGACTGAGTTGATCAAAGACAGTTGAATCTCTTGGTGCATAAATCTAAATGATGACTGAACAAAAGTAGCCTACTCACTTGGTCAACTTGGTGTGTAGAACACTGTGCCTGCTACAAAGATTGAATAATATGATCTAGGCATGCTTGTGCCACTGTCACAATGTTGTGAGATTTATCCCACACTTTATTAGAGTTTATGATAAATATCCACACAGAAAATGAAAAATTGTGGAAAAAGACATCACATTTTGAGCTAAATCTGCCTCAGGTTATTAATTTTGCCTTAATTACCATGATACTTCATAGCAATGGCATGTTATGTGCATTGCACCTGCATAGTACTAGTAGGTAATCTAGCTCACTAGCTCAGATTAGCTTTCTAATGCTGTTTTTGGGCGGAAACGTGTTCTCTTTCAGTTGTGACATAACTCCAGATCATTTTGTTTGAACAGATTTTTCTAGGTATTCCTTCTTAAGTCTGGTGAATAAATCAGTCAGCCAAGTCAGCATCATGGGAAGATCTTCAAAAGACAAGCGGGATGTGTATTACAGACGAGCTAAGGAGGAAGGATGGAGGGCCCGTAGTGCCTACAAGCTGCTGCAGATAAATGATGACTTCAACATATTTGAGGGTAAACCAAGACATGCCAAGTGCAATATGACAGGGAATGGTGCCTTTATACCATCCCCACAACCAGTCTTTTCTCCAGATCAAGCGATTCCCCCTTTAAATTTCATTCTTTTCCCTTAAGGTAAATTGAATTTGTAGTGTTCACCCTTTTCTCCTGAACTTCAAAAGTTTGCATTACTTGATGGAAATGGAAAGTTTGAAATTTTACAGATCCCCTCTCAAATATATGACAAGGCGGGAATGTCTCCTGCAACCACACCATATTTAGGAAGGACCAGAGGTTAAAAGGACTCCAAGATAGAACACATGTACTTATAGCAAAGAGGTGGGGACAAAACTGATAGAGTAAGCTGAATAGGCTGAATCTTTAACCGCAGACAGAAGGATGTTAAGGAGAGCATCTGCTTCTGTATGCTTATTGAATTGATCTATAGTAATTTATAGCATGTTTGATTGAAAACAAAATTTCTGAACAAAATCCCTGATGACAATCTCATAATCATCTTGTTTCACAAAGATTCAATGCAAACTAACAAGACCTCAAAAGATCTTATCATCTTTGGTGCAGCATTGTGAAAAGGAAAATGTGAAAAAAGGATTGTAAGAAGGACCTGAAGCATTAACTCAGTGTCTTGGGTGCCATTGTCTTCAGTGTCACTTCACCATGCCAGAGAGTGACCTGTTGTAATAATGTATTGGTGGATATCATGTCAGGAAGGTACTGAGTGTATCAAGTGGATATCGTATAAAGAAAATTGACTACATTTCTACATAATTTGCAATAATAATGCAGTTTATAGGTCTTGTATTCAGGCTGATGGCTTCACATGCAACTGGATGCCATAGCTATTTGAATTCTGAGGTCCATAATTAAAACTTGTGACAAGGCTGTCCTCTTGCACAGTTCATCATTGTCATAATGACCTTTATCATTCATGATATTTTTGTATAGTGTCTTTGGTGTTTGCTGTCTTTCTAGGGGTGAACAAAGTAGTGGATCTCTGCGCTGCCCCAGGAAGCTGGAGTCAAGTGCTGGCTAAAAAACTCAGGTATTTTTAGTACTTTCAAGTGATGGTTGAAATGAGAGTTAATGGCAGGATTCATTGGCTACAATTTATCTTTACAGATTTCTCTCTACGTTATTCATCATCATATAATGAAGGTCAAATAGCACTTCATTTTAAAATGTGAATATGTCTTTTATTGAAACACAATATATATTTGGTTGTCTAACATTCTGAAATTTTACCAGGAATTCTCTTATAGTCTGAAATTGTATGGTAATGGGACTATATTTGTGTCAGTTTGGGCTTTGATTTTCGTTCTTCATTATTTTATGAATCCATCCACATTGCCGCATTTTTAATGTGTCAAGCATACGGCCTTTGACCCTATTCTTCATGTCTGGAAGCCTGCAGTACAAATAGGTCAAAACTTGCCTTCACGAGTGTGGACTGGAGTGTAGTAATGTGGTAGGCCAGCGACATTGCAGTTCTGAAGAGGGGGGTGAGAAATAAAAGAGAAAAAGGATTTGGTTTTGATGGTCTGTTTCGATTTTGCATTGTCAGAACAGTCATTATGATTTCATTTGAATTCCTAGACTTTATCCTGTCTTTACAATCGTTTACACTTCTTGCTGGCCGGTGCAAAGCATTGGGTTGCCCTAACTGGCTCTGTAATGCCTCCATACATTTCATAACAACATTGTCTAATGACATGATATTCAATTGCACTTACCACTCCTTCTCTTGTGCTCAGTTTTGTAGTGCCATTACCTTCCACTTGTATAGGGGCTGTTTATTTTTAGACCATGTATCAATGTACACAACGAACTGCCAGAATAAGAATGGCTTGTTTTGTTTTGTTTTTGGTTTTGTTTTTCTTTTCGTAATATCCTGAATTGAGCATTGTTTTCCACACCACATTAAAGTACCAAGACAGTCATCATTCGTTGCAAGTGGTAACATAGTTTGTGATCACATTTAACAACAATCATCAGTATATTATAACAATTTTACCGCTTAGGTATGACAATCCCATTCAAAGATTTGAGTATTATTTGTTACTACAGACAGTTACAATACAATAGATAAGAGCAGGCAGACCCATCAACAGAAGTAATAGTATGTCTAATTGTTAAAAGAGTCACAGTTTCTCCTGCATTAGAACACAGATGCATTCATTTGTTGACTGTATGGTCTTGAATATAACTTTGATACATTGAAACATGCTCATTATGGAATTTATGGGATGCTCAAATTTTTTTCATATGAGCATTTTTACAATAACTATAGAACTGCTTATGCTTAAAGCCACTTATTACTTTGGAAATTGCAGTGTGTTTTAGGTAGTTTGCTGTGTTGTGCCTTCCCTGAATTATGGCATGCAGAATATGAAGCCAAATAATAAATAAGCAAGCAGGCAAAAAAGATTTTTCCTGTTTGCTCGTATAGATTACATACATGCTTTTATTTCAGAATGTATTATTATTATTATTGATCTAATCATTTCACAGAGGCACAGCCGGCAATAAATCAGATGCTAAAATTGTAGCTGTTGATTTACAAGCTATGGCACCCATTCCAGGAGTGATTCAACTTCAAGGGGACATTACCAAGGTTAGGTTTGTATTGTAACAAGCGATTTAGGTGAGTTAGGGAACCTCAATCATTTCTGTCTGCTCCAGATAGATGAAATGGAACAATCTGCCCAAATAAAGAAATGAAACTTGGAAACAGGAACATTACAAAACATTCACTGTGAGTCGTTTATCACATTAAGGGGCAAACTCTGATCAGTTGGCTGAGTATGTGAAAAGTTGAAGTGAAAGAAATATCCAAACCCGAGATTCAGCTTTCTTGTTGTTTGCTGTGTTTTAGAGCAGCAACAGAAGTTATGGGTATCAGTAATGTATAATGCATAATTATCAGATCCTGTTGGATCATGACTTGCAAGCTTTGCTTTTCACAAAGAATGAAATACTGTATCATATCAAATCATGTAAGAAGTGTTACTAGTATCCAGTAAACCTCATCATTCATCAACTTTGCTCTCGACAGTGAGGATGCTAAAATAACCATGTCTTATATCATGTCAGAATGTGCTCTACCTTTACTGAAGTACAATTGACTTTGCATAATAACCATCTGTTCAACTGCAGTATTTTTCACATGAAAGAAAACAGCATTTTGTGATAAAGATAAAAGCATCCCTGCTCACAAGGGATTTTGATTAAGCAGCATTGATTATAATTCTGATATTTTACATTCTTTCCCTCCAGAAATCTACAGCTGAAGCCATTATTGGACACTTTGAGGGAGAGCAGGCAGATCTTGTTGTGTGTGACGGGGCTCCAGATGGTGAGATTTTGCCTTTTCTCACGGCTGGGCAGAATATGACAAGTGAAGTTGACCTTCACATCACAAATTGATATACAAGTAGTAAGAGTGATTAAATCTGGTTATTATGTGTAATATATCCATGGAATTGCCGTACGTGGCTGAGAGTTTGCTAACACATAAGTTCACTGCAGTTGAAACATTGAAATTATAGTTATTGTCAGTGACATTTAGGTAATATGTGCATTTCAAGAAAAAGCATACCTGTGTTCATGATGCTTTGTCTTGAATGGAAGTCCACTTGCAATTCGCATATTTCCTTGTGGTTTGTTAAGCGAGGTGAGCGAAGTTTGGAATTTGCTGTTTTGAAAGTTTGAACATGTGACTTCTTTAACAAGATTTGTCATCTGCACGAGCACCACAGCGCATTGAAAGCGGCTGTTGATCATCAGCAATTTAAGACTTTCTTTTTTTGTGTCTCTCTTCCAGTGACTGGTCTTCATGACATTGATGAGTACATCCAAGCTCAGCTATTACTGGCAGTGAGTTAAAAATTTTTCACTATCGCCAGTCGCCATTATCACCTGCATCACCATCAGCATCATCAATATCATGAATCATCATCACTTCTTTAAGTAAAAGAATGTCCATTTTTTTCAACAATCAGCTATGCAGAATTATATGTTTGTATCAGCACAAAAAAAGTACAGACTGTAATAACAGACTGTAACACAGGCACCATTCTTATCATCATCACTCCCAATGACGAACCTTGGTAATGAAATCCTTTTTGTGGAAGTGCTGCCTGTCTTAAAAAAACTGTTTTTAGTGGTTGCTTCCCTTGCTTAAGAAGTTTTCCATTGATTAGTATTTCTTGAAAATGTCTGTTATCCTGTTGCCTTGTATGATGATAATTTGTTACCAAGGATGGCAGATGCGATGGTTATGTCCAGTCTGGAGATTATGTTGTCGTCCGCTTATGTTTGTTGGGTGATGGGTTGTTTGGTTTATCTGTACAACAACTCAAACACTTGCAAATAAATTCAGAAAAGACCAACTGAAAAGGCTTAGAATAGTCTAAAACAGAAATGATTAAATTTGATTCGGATCAGGATAAGGACATGAATCTTGGAAGTTTTAAAGAATTTCAGTATCGTGCAGTCACATGTTTTTATCATGGTCCTCCTTGGCTGAGATCTAGAGCAGAACAGAGATGAGCACAGCAGCTTGGAAAGACCGTCTTAACCTAAGAAATGTTGCTACTTACTTTGGTAAAGAGAAATGGCATGTTACCATTCTGTTAAACCCTTGTAAATATCCTTTTTATGGCAGATTTCAAAGAATGTTTTAACAGAATGGTGTTGATAAAACAATCTCACCAAAAGTTTTTTTTTATGTACGGGATGTCTCTTCTTTGATATTTTTTTTCAACATTTTTCTTTTTCTATTATGATGTGATCAGTATTGTTTTTTACTGATTTGTATCTTTTTAATTATGTATGGTATTAATTGAAGTTATCTGTGATTTACATCAGTGTCAGGCAATAAATGTACTGATCATTACTTTTGTGTTTTCTTGTGAGCCTGTTCTTTGACATTGTCTTGTTTGTTGGTGTGTCTGTTAATGTGATTGCTATTAGGTTGTTGTTGCAGCTTTGTAAAGTCTGGCTGCTTTTTCCTTACCATTTCCAGGCATTGAATATTGCAACACATGTTCTCAAGAAAGGAGGGACATTTGTAGCAAAGGTAACACTTTATCATTTCAATCTCATATGGTGGGTATCAGTGATAAGAGCAATCACTGGTTACTTTCTTCAAGTACTGATAGTGAGGAGATAAAAGGAGACAAGACCAGGAATGATTGGAGACTTTCAAGATATGTCTGTGAATCTGTGGAAGAGATCAAGTAATAAATTTTAAAAAAGATAAATAATGGGTTTTCAACAGAAGAGGATGAGGCTGAAAAGACAAAGAGCACCTTTATTTGCTTGTCACATTCTCATCTGGGTTTACTATCGAGAGTGACTGTCCTGCAGTATGAACTATCATTCAGCAAATTTTTTAGCTTGGCTTTACTTTGCTTTCTGCAGATTTTCCGAGGCAAAGACGTTACCTTGTTGTATTCACAGCTGAAAATTTTCTTCCCACTTGTCACTGTTTTCAAGCCTAGAAGCAGTAGGAACTCTAGCATAGGTAAGCTGCCCTTGTGAAGCAGTCAGCTTCATGTTTTCGGTCTTCAGATCTGGGCTGTCAATGTTTTATGTTTACAGTTCTGGAGTTTTATACTAGAAGATCCACTGTTCGAAACGCGCCAGGCTTGCCAAAAACCAGCTTTGTTCTCAATCCTTTGGGCATAGGCTTTTGCACTTTTATAAATAAGCATATATCCCTTATTTATTAATATATTGACACAAGATCAAGGTCATCGAAAACACCATGTTTCGAAGTATGAATCCATTCTTACAACTTTATTTTATATGACTGTTGGAAGCTAGTCTCATTTCCTCAGAAGCATGGGAAAAAAATTGCTGCAATAGATAAGAGTGAGTTTTACTTTGAGAAATTACTAATTTTCCTCTCCATTTATGGGATCAACATGACTTAATGGTCAAATTAACAGTGAGCACTGACAAGACTGAGAGATAAAGAAGTGCGTTAGAGATGGGCAGTGCATTGAAACAAATTGCTGATGAAAACCATGTAATGAGAATTCCTCTAGAATAACTATAGGGTGAAAAATTTATAGAAAATATGTTTTATATCTTTGTTTCTGATTTTTAAAAATTTACCAGAAATGCAGGTTATTCAGCCTGAAAATCTTGTTTCTATCTGAACCCACTCAGTCAGGTTAGTAGAGAAAGGGAGACTCCCAAGTCCACTTAGATGAATACACTATTCTGCTATAAAAAATGCTGTGCATAAGCTGAAGTTGCAAATAAGCAGAATTGTCTGTATTTTATTAAGTTTATGTACATTTGTGATCAGTTTCATTGTCACCATCCTAACCATGTTTATTGATACAATCAAATCTGTATATGGTGGCCTTGTTTTGTTCTCTTTGAAAGCAGTTCCTGAGACAACAGTCACCCGGGGCAGGTTGAAATTTGGAGGTTAATATGCGGAAAAAAATCTTTCTGCTAGTGCCCTTGGAACTGTTGTATGGCACATTAAAGAGAAAAAGTTATATACTGAAGTCAGGAAGAAGAAGCCTGATTGGCTCCTCATTTCATAAATTCGTTTCTGAATGGTTAGTTGATAGTTGCTTATGCAGTGTTTTTCCGCAATATTTGTTTTAAGGCATGAGAAAGGGCAGCTGTGGTCATATTAGAAAGGTGAATGCTATATGCAGATTAAATATAAAGGAAAAATGAACGGTTGCCCCTGTAACCTGATTGTCTGACTACCAGGTCAAGATATTAAAGTGGTCACTAGACCAGGTTCGACTATATAGAATTCCACAGACAGGAAATTTTTTGAAGCCCTTCTTCTTATTGTTTCCATGTGGCTGTCCTCTTCATGAATACTTGTCTTTGCTCATAACAGTGATTGTTGACTCCACTTTTCAGAGGCCTTTGTTGTGTGCCAGAACTACTCTCCTCCTGATGGGTACATTCCCAACATGTCCAATCCATTACTAGACCAGCACTATGGTGAGTGATCTCATGATGAGTTTATGCTTTCTGTTTTCATTTTAGTTGATATCATTTCTATTTGCGTAGGACCATAGAATATGACAAAAGTGGGTGTGTTGAAAGAACTGACAGTGAAATTGAGGGAGAAAGATAAAGAGAATAATTGGAAAGACCATCACTATATGTAAAGAATGTCCTTGGTGGGCAGCAATAGGGAAGAGTGAAGAAAATACAAGCTTGCAGGAGGCTCAAGAAAAATAACACAATCAGACAGTTACAAGGACAAATAGCAGGGAGACTTTTCACTGGTTTTAAAGCCGGGAATAGAGCACCCACTGACCTGTCCAGATTGCAGCATGTTGTTTCCATCAACAAGTAGAAGTAAAAAGACTTATAGATCACTTCAGGATAAGGCATGTGATTTCTAAACTATTAGACAAAATAGCAAACTGGAACAGAAATGCTGTGTTGTTGCCAAATGAAATAAGTAAGATGCATCTTCAAGGTGGACTGCGAATTTAACAAACAGAGGAAACATGCGTTGCAGTCCATAAGCTTTTTTTTTGTCATGCATTGGTGCTCTAGCATACATTTTCTGAAGTGAAATTTACCCTTGCATTATTATTACACCAGTAGGCTTGACCACTCAGTAATTTGTTGAGCTCCCTGGTGAGCTTACAAAGCCACTGCTGTTTGACAGGTAGTGATATACAGATTATTAGCATCCTAGCAGTATCTTTTATCAGCTATAGCTAGGCACCCATTTTACATATGGGTGAACCGAGGAATATGTAAACCAAAGTGTTTCATTATTAGAATTATTAGAAGTTTGCCCTCCCCCTTCCCCAAATAGTACCAGAACACCTCAGTTTGTTGCACATGAAAACATGTTTTTCAAAATGTATTTATGAGGCGCAATTTTCCTTTTTTCTGATTTGCACTAATTTGAAATTGATTTATAGAGTCTTGGAAAAACACTCCTATGTATTATTTTTGGGAAAGATTATATTTTGAAGCTAATATTGTATTGTCTGTTTCTAGATGTTGACTTCAACAATTTAGAGGGCCCAAATCGTGTGATTGTTCCTTTTCTGGCTTGTGGAGATCTCAGTGGCTTTGATTCCGATATGACATATCCACTGGAGGTTTGTATCTAAAAATTCATAGCCCTTATTGGCTTAATTTTGAATTTTGCTTTTGACTTTAGTGGGATTTTTGTTAGTGCATATCCAGGTCTCAAGGAATTTCCAGTTTTCCAGTTTGCGTAGTTCGTGAAATTTGAAAGTTTTAGCCCATATCCTGCGAAGGAACAATGAAGTCAACAAAATTCATGATAGCCATGAATACTTAAAGTGCTGGGCAGCAGCCATCTGTCCAGTACGCTTGGTATGTATGATCACTTGTGGCTGGCTGCTGTCTCATACGTAACTAGCCATACGCCAGGTTAGCCAGTGAATATATTACCTTGACTGTCACTTTTCGTGGGTTGGTGTTAAGGCATAAATTCATTCAGCCATGGCACCTAGTGGAGTTAGGAGCCCATTTGAACTGAGATGATGTTCACTTTACAAAGTACTGGTTCTGGATTACCTTTTACAGAACCATTGCCCCTTGATATCAGTTTTTTTTATTGTTTTTTTTCTTTTTCATGTCATTCAGTATTCATGTTTTTAACTTTCCGTAAAGATGACTTAATTATTGTTGCTGTTCAAAACATGACCATTTATGAGGATGACAGTGACCACATTCATAAATTGTGAAAGACAATACAGCAGAATCTGTTAAAATGAAACTAAAGGAGCTTTCCAAATTTTGATAGGTTTAGCGAGCTGATGCGAAATATTTACTGTATGATATAAAGAAAAATAATAGTCTTACACAGTAGTTGTGAGCATAGAATTCAGTAGTTGTGCTTTCAAGCTGCATGTTGTAGGGATCACCATACATTGTCATCACCTTTGATTACCACAATATTTAATGTAATCTCTGCACACTTGACCACCAGTGGACAAGGGCCAGGGGAGGACAGCAGAAGCTCATTGTTTTCATCTTCTCACTTTTTTTTCTCTTTTGTCGAATGTTCTCTGAAACTTGATATCAGGTTATTGAAATATTTTACTGTGTTTAAAGAGCCTTTAGAATGGCAATTTTCATTTCAATCAGGTTTACCGAAATTTATAGTAAAGTACAGTCAGGTTAAGTGAACTCTTTATGTACATATTTTTTCATTCCTCTGTGAGAGAGGATGATGTGAAAGTATACTGCAGTCCTTATCAATAGTACAGAAATATTTTGGTAGTGCAGTACTGTATGGTTAAAACTCTGTGTTGGGGGAAAAGCAATTCTGTGATGTTGTTGATTTTGCTCTTGAATCATATTTATAAGAAAGCCATGATCATTCTGTTAATGCAATAAGGAATACAGGTCTTATGTTTTCTTAATTTTAATCATTTTTGTTGTTAATGTGTTTAAATTTTGTACCTGACGGATGATTCTACCTTTTTCTCTATTTGCTTGGCTTTTCATTAGTTTCATAAATTAAATCACATAAAAATCATATTATAAGGCTTCACAAACTCCACTGCCAGGGAGCCAGTCTAAACTTTTATGGATGTGAGGTTTAATGGTATTTAAGTTTGTGAGTAAAAGCTGACATTGAAAATATGGGGCTTGGGACCAGAGTCTCACAATTCAGGGAGAATGTAAATTATTTTAGTCTGTGAGATTTGAGGCCATAATGTCTTGCTATCAATTTGAACGCAGATTCTTAGTTGCGTCATGGCATTAGTATGTCTTTGAGTATTGAAGAAGAAAAGCTTAATAAATATTCCTGCAATAAATCTTTGCAGCTGAGCCCAGGGCAGACCTACACATACCATGAACCAACACAGTCACCTATCAACCCACCCTACCAGGAGGCGTGTCAGCTGCGGAAGACAGATCAGCTATCTAAATTTGACTCATGTCTGAACAGATCAGAACATGCAGTTCCAGACACTGGAGGCTCTGAAGATTCTGAGATATTGGGTGCAGGTGCTGTAGGAGGAAAGGAGGAAGCCATACCTCCCAATTGTGATAAAGATATTGATACTGGTCACGCTGATATTTTTCACAAACTTGATAATTTATCACTAAAATAAATGGTTACTCAAGTTCAGTATTGTTGTTTTCATATTTTAGTGGATACATGTGTATGTGAAAAAGAATAAATTCAAGGAAAGAATGAAGTCAGAGATATCATCCATGTCAATATATGAGGTAGTATTCCAAAAATCTGGTCAGATGCAAATTTTTTTACAGTTTTAATTTTAAGATGGTTGTGGTAGCATAATCAGACTTCAATTATCAGCACAAAACCCTATGATTTAAATTAGCAAACATACCACTGAGTCTACCTAGTTGCAACTAGTTTATGCCAACATCTGCTCATTTGTAACAATTTTCTTTAAGAAAAATATTATTGAATTTCATCACCTGGATGTAAATCCCGAATAAATGGCACCCTGACAGAAATTTTGGTTTCAACACCATTGGACTGTCAACAACATTGCACTTTTTGTGTCAGATTCTCTGATTTCTAGCCTTAGTAGTTTTGTGGTACAACAGAAAACTGCAAACTATTTCTCAGTGTGTAATCCATCAGTAAGAACATATATCAGAAAATTGTCCGCACTTGTTCAGACACTGCATAAAATATCATTAGTAAGAAAACTAGTGTTCTCTCCTGACACGAGCCAGTGCTGGACTTTCACACCATGAGTATCAGTGACATAACTTCTAACTTAGCAGAATGAACTGTGTTATCCATTACACAAGAACATTCACAGTACAGCTTACAGCCAAAGAATTGCCACGCTACTAAGTGCAGTTTTAGGAAACTGAGACAGTTATATGCCTTTCCTGTAAAATCTGGACTTTGGCATTTATTGGGTTATTGCATCCAAACAACAGTTTTGTTTGTTTTTCTAGCAGTGTAATTCTCTAATAACAAATTGTCTTATATTTCAACTTTTTCTCCATCTTCCTGAGGAGCCTATACTAAGCAGTCTACATGTTTTCTAAATATTTGATCATAGATTATGCTGGAACAAAACTGCTTATTTTTAAGAAATTTTGGCTGTATTGGCAGATTTGCATGAAATTTTTGTATTGCTGAAAGAACATCACTGCGTCAACTATTTCAAGCATCCATCACTCAGTCTCTCACATCACTCATATATCATTCATAACAAAGAATCAAAAGACAAAGAATATCCATGGAATTTGAAAAATGTATTTTTCTTGTATGCATAAACTTCGCATGTTTAAAGAGCAAACAAAGAACATGGTGGGCAAAGTCACAGCAGATGCCAGCAAATGATTTTGTAACTTAACACCAAGAGTGAATGGATATACTGTACGTTTCTGTATGTTGCCAGACAGCATACGCAGAAAAATAAAACATCACTGTGTATCAGAACCAAGTTAATGATATGCTGCTCTGACCTGGAAGTGAAATGCAGCATTTCATTGGCCCCTTGGCTGTAGCATACATGTTATTGTACACTGGAGCTCTTACTTTAGCTTACACTTGTACTTCTGACACTCAAAATATTTCAGGAAGAAAATTATTGTAATTTAACATTGACTTAAACAATAATAAGCCTTGTATAATGAGTCCTTGTGCTATAGTAATTAAAAAACTTGCAGTTTTTTTTTTGTCTTAGATGAACTCATTCTCACTACTCGCTAATAACATAGGATCATGTGGCTGCTTTCTCATGAAACATCAGTTTTCCTGGTTTCAATGTTTTGACATTTCCAACAATGTAAAACATGAACAGGCTTCTCTGCCAGGGTTACACACAACTGCCATTAAATACACCATACCCTCAGACTTTAGTTTTTATTGAAGCCAATTTTAAATGTCTGCGGTTTTTAAATGTCCGCGGTCAGTGTTGCCAAACTATCTAGCTAGCTGTTCTGGAACTCCATATAGAAGTTGCATAACTGAAAATTACAGTGGGTAAGGATAGGACAACTTTAGGTATTACAAATGTTAACTACAATAAAAGTAGTTTTTTTCTAGGCTGGATGACCAAAATCAAGCTTAAAAGATATGAGTAGTTTGACTTTATGTATAGTTGTACAGGGAATATCCAGAGGCTAATGTGATATAACATATTATGGCAAAAGGGCTTGTCGTTTTTTTTGCCTGCCAGTATCAATATTTTGCCTGATGATGGCCTACCTATCAATTGTCTTCTCACAAAATTGTTTGATGATACTGCGCATGACCTTGATTTAATAGTAAACATTGAAAATTAGAAAAGAAGTTCATTGTAGCAAGAGGTTCCCTGATTAAACAAAGAAAGACAGTTTTCTTATAAAACAATTGTGGCATAGAAAGATAAGCCCTTTTTACATGAGACATTATACATGCTCTGAGATTAGAACTAACAAGACTAGATACCCAGTCTGTCAAAGTGGATTGCCGATAGGCCTAGTTTTTGCCTTTTTGCAATATAATTACTTGTGCTTTTGTTAGATAAAGGATCATTGCCCCAAAGCAAGGACTTATGCCAGTTCAAAATACTACTTTTAGCTATTCTAGACTTTCATTCATTCATCCTGCCTCCTATAGACACAACAGAGATTAGTATGTGGTCTTAATATTTTGACAAAGCCCACCCTCTGAGATTGCCTCAAAATATTTCATTGTAATGTCAAGAACCTGAGACTGAGATCTAGTTTGAATATCTTAAATTGAAAGTTTTCTTTATGATGTGATGGAAACTTTTTTCTGTTACGTCATTGGGTCAATAAACTGATAAAAGAAAATACACAACAACTACCTGGCCACTATTTTCGAAAATGAACAGTACAGCATCAGCAGCTAGATCAGGCTGAGTCCAGGCAGTTTTTGTAATCACGCCCACATTTCTGTAGCTTAAAGTAGGAAATAGTGATAGGGAGAGGAGAATAATGAGGGAAAAAAAAGAGTCAGTTTACTTTTACTAAGATTACAGATAAAAATGAAACTTCGTAAATACAAAGCTAAGGTCAACAACCACCAATTTTAGCTTAATTACAAAGAGTTTGGACGTATTCATCTTTCCTTATCCAAACTTCCATGTGGGAGGGAGTTAATATGTTTCTGGGTTGTTTAGAAGTCTCTGCACAGGGCACCTTGCTCTAGGAGACTATATATATCTCCACAATGACAACCAATCAAATGGGATATAGTCCATCTAAAATCTCGCTAAAACGGAGTAAATGTAAAGAAAAGCAAACTCATTGACAAACAGAGAGAGAGACTGATACAGGTGTATTGTTTTCACCCTCATACAAGACCAGTGCCAACAAAATGAGTGGTTGGATCTGAGTGCTGTAAAGCTTTGGCTGTCATATGTCTCTTTATGTGAAGCTCTTTTTTTTTACGGCAGAATCTTGACCGATACATGCTTGTATAATAAACAATTTTTGTACTGTTTCGTGTATATACTATTATGCGCAATGTTACAAAGTTTCTAAACCACTTTCTGGACCTCAGTGGGCATTGACCAGTCAGCCTCATACTATCTTTTTCGAGTCATTCTGTTTCTCATATTTTCAGCTTACTGAACACATAGCAAAACCACACAGATCTGCCTTATGTTGTTATTTGTCTCCTGTTTCAACTGGTCTTAACAATGAGGGCCCTACTTTTGCCTTTACCTATCCCTGCCAAAGAAAAGTATGTTCTGAGGAAAACATAGGCACATTATGTATGTCTTTCATACCAGAATTTGCCCATCCTGGGGCATATTTACCTGCTGTGGATGGACGTTTTATGACGTTGAAAGATTTGGAAGGGGATTGGTATGGGAGATTGAATACAAGTCTTTAGTCCAGAGTGTCTTGAAACAAGAGGGGATTTACCTGATTAGTGATGGTCAGTCACAACCGAGATTATGCGGTTTATGAGATTTGCAACATAATTATGTTCATCTCCATATTACGTGGGTCGCTGAAACAGTATTATAAAGTAAACTTCATCTCTTTAAAAAAGATGATGTTGGTCCATAAACTGAAAATCGAAGGACAGGAAACAAACAAAACAAAAAAAAAACCCGAAAAAAATATTGCAACGAAGGGGAAAATAATCATAAAGGAAGAATATTTAAATAGAACATTACGGTTACAAGTATATCAATACAGTACTAAGAAAATGAAACCAAACAAAAAAAAAATGGAAGAAAGAAAGAAATCATTGACTGGGAACGAGAGGGAAAAAAACAACAACAACAACGGAACTACACTATACTATATAGTTTAGTATATGACCTAATTTTCGTGTAAGAGCAGCAATGGAAATGTGTGTTAAGAATGTGGAAAGTGACTGACTGACATTGCATGAATTGGCGCCTGAACAGGTCTATTCCTTAATTACTCACCACGGGGGTGTGGGAAATAATTTCCGAGATCCTCATAGTCTCGATTTCATGGAAAAAACAAATTTAGGTGCAATTTTCGAAAGGTATCGCGTGCCTTAGCGGCAAATGTGCACCGTTAGCAGGCACTGGACAAAGTAACACTGTGAACATTACGGTGCCATTATCGGGAGAGGCCGGTGATACGACAGGCAAGAGATATTATTAAGTCATAGACGCTGGGAAACCATTAGCATGGATCGGATTTATCGAATAAAGAAAGAAAAATTAAAGATCGAAGTGAGACAAGTACGAAACCTAAACTCTTCAGTCCACAATAGAACTTTTTCTTGAAAAGGGTTGGGGAGGGGGGAGGGGGAGATGACGTATGGTGTAGGCCTATACAGTATTTCTGAAACAGCCCAATTCGCACTGTAGCACAAAGACGATTGAAGGATATCATTAGAGCCCTTCGTACACGTAAGACTGCCGCCTCATGCACTTAACCATAGCCTACTAAATCCATCAACATAGGAATTTAACGGGAGCTGAGAGGGTACCCGGACATTAACGATACACAAGACAAAGGTAAACCACAACTGAAGCTCTGCTATGGGATGAGGTGTGGGTGAGGAGGCAAATGACGATGCAGTTCACTTAGGAGGCATCCTGCCCCATCTCCCGTTTTGTTTCCCTTACTTTGAAATCAACGTTCTGCAAGTGACACTGCTAATTTCTGTCAGTCTACTTCCCTTTGTTTCTTTATCCCTCACTCTTCTTTCGCTCTCGCTTGTTTGGAAAGTACCGTAGCTGAGAATTTACCATGACAATCCTGGTCTGTTTCTGAGAACGCTCACGCCATAAATTCGAGATCTGTTTCTAATTTACCGGAGAAGGAAAAATACCTTAATCATAATTGTCACGTTACACCGGGTCTCTCTGACTTATGGGTCATGTCTTAATATCATCACAAAGGCACACGTTACTTTCTGTCAGTTGACTGGCCTTGTGGAAATATTGTAAAACAAGAAAGCGGGGTTTAAAGGAACCGGCTAAAGCAGTCTGTTTGTTGTTGTTGTTGTTGTTGTTTTTTTACTAAATTGCCAACTATGGTATGCAAATTGCTTCACCACACTGGTGTTGGAAATTAACATTGACATGTTGTCGTGATGTCTCTGTTCTAAATCAGGTGAAACTGTCCTAAATATTCTTTGTCATTGTGTTATTCTTTATCTCCTTAGTTTACCTGCAGTCTCATGAACAATGACATCTCGATTTAATACCGAGTAGGATAGGGAGTAAGGAAAGGATG
>JAWQUT010000221.1:37126-68923 GCA_033807755.1 Ellobium chinense
GTGGAGAAGAAGGGGGAGAGAATTTGGGAAGGGGGGGGGAGGGTAAAGGTTAAAGAAAGGGAAACTTATCTTCCAAAGTTTGGATTATGCAAATTTATACAGTAATGTAAGCTATTAAAATCAACAGCAGCAACAGCAGTGCCAATAGCCAGCCATAGCTGCACTTTAAACTTTAGACACCAAGTAAGAAGGCTTGGCCGCCCCTCTCCACCTCACCCCAACCAACTTTTGCAGTGACCCTTTAAAACTCAGCACTCCTATATCAGTCTAGACAAAATATTCTGTTCACATTTAGACTGAATTATTCTCAGTCTAGACATACGACTAATTTTATTTAATCACGCTAACAGGACTTGTCGTCCATTATTAGCTGTTCTTATCATTCCATCATTTTCAGGCAAGTCAGGCATTCCAGCGATGATGTGGATCGGACGTTTTGGTTTACTTGGTGTTGAGATTGACATCATAGCATGTTGAGCAACTTCATGTATACTCCATCCCACTTTTTTGTTTGTTTTTTTTTTTTGGTCCCCGAATCATAAATTTGGAACAGACATATCAAAGACGACACAATGCCATGGGCAAAATCATGGCAGCATCGAAGCGTAAAACCTGAGAGCCATTTCAATCATTATGGCAGTACTGGCCTAATTTTCCTCTCACGAATCTACTCTTCAAGCACGTTCACTTTTATACCTCTCACTTTTTGTCTCTCTGTCTTTTGTATCTATGGCACCGATATAAAACATTTTTGTACGTCTGGTCCTTCTTGTCTTGTATTCTTAGTTCTTCTCATCAAAATTACCTCTGTATCATTTTAGAATTTATTTGCTTTTTCGCCTTGACTTTTTGCCGAGGTTATGGTCAAAAGCAAAATTAATGACACAAAGAATTATTTATTTTGTTTGTCTTCCGTGTGCACTCTATGAAATTCCATCACCTACAATACTTCGAAAGGCGTCGGGGAAGGATTAGGTTTGAAAAGGGGNNGGGGAGGAAGGGAGTTTTTGAAGTTCTCCACTCTACGTGTATCTAGACAATTTCATCAGGAGAATAGAATGGTAGGGATACATTTAATTTAATGTTTTCAAACACCCTTACCCTACTTTTCATACTCCGCTCTCAATCATAGTTCCGAAGAAATTCTTGTCATTTGACTTATTAGTCTGCAACAATGAAATAAATCTGTGACTTTAAAGTCCTCACCAGCCTCCGCGTTCTGACCCAGAAATGTGTATGAGATACCATTGTCTTTCGTGTGTCTTGGAATATTGCAGTCTGCGCTATTGTCAAACAACAGCAAGAAAAAAATGTTTGGCTGTAGATTACATTATCAAAAAGTCAATAGCTATTTCTTGCTCAGAAAAAAAAAGGTCAATTATGGCTGAATGGAGACCAGTTCGACAGGACTTTCAAAGATTAACTAGTCATGGGGAAACGAATGCACAGACGGTGTGCTCAAGAGTTCTTTATTAAAAAAAAAAGTTAAAAAAAGGTACTCAACAAAGATATCTCTTTATCGTTTGGGAGTTAATGTTTTACCTCGGTAAACTTCTTTTAGTTTTAAGAATATAAAAATCAATTGACTTTTGTCTCGTTGACTTGTTTTGCAGGGATTCAGCATTTTTCCTTCGTATTTTTAGAATTCTATGACTGACTTGTGAGTGCTTTTACTGGAGACCGTTTTGCGTTATGTGAGCTAAATTTGTCTTTCGTCTCAGATCAGGATTTGGAATTTTTCCTCATTCAAAATAAGAAATACCCAGACAAAGAAGCCACCCAGAAAAATAAAAGACTGGCTTAGGGATTTTAAAACAAATGAAACCGCTATGAACGTAAACAAACAAACAAACAAAAAAAACCACCGCAAAGTTATTACTTCAATAGTGTATATGCACCGACAGAGGTCTATTTGAATCGATCACATCCTAGTTTGAGCGGATGTACGGTATTTTAACAATAATTTATAAATAAATAAATTTTAAAAAAACATCCATCCCGACCTGAGACATACTTTCCCCTCATTTTCTCCCCCAGTTTAATTCTTCAAGCTTGCTTTTTCATTTTCCAGTAAGATAACTTATGCTAATATTAAGATCTTAGGAGATTTGAATTGCCAATACCTAACCAAAGGCACCGAAATAAAACAACATTATTTGTAGAACAGAAAAATATGAGTTTAGAGACCTCCTCAACTTGCAGCAAAATTCATGGTAATTTAGTAAGTCCTAGAAAGACTGATACGCTAGTTTATGCTGCTGCTTTATTATGATTTTTGAGGGTCCGCGTTGCAGATTTGTTCCTCATTTTTTCCTGCGCATGCTTGAATAAGTGACTAAACATGATAATAATAATAATGATTAATGATTAATTTCTATAGCGCACATATTCTCAGGAGAAAAGTGCTCTATGGCGCTGCTTAAAACACAAGATTTAGACATTAATTACATCCTTACACTTCTATGAGCACACCTCCCTCTCATACACATCACTTACTCACAATAGGCATTCACACCCCATTACTGCTTCATGTGAATGTTCACGACTACCGAAAATCATATGCCAGTTTAAATAAATCTGTTTTTAACTTTCTTTTTAAAAATCATGTTTTCACTTTTCCCTGTCTCAATACTGATGTTATTCCACAGTTTAGGACCACCTACTGAAAAGGCCCTTTCACCAAGAGATAATCTGACTGGGTGTTTCAAGCAGCATTGCATCAGCTGATCTTAGTAGACGTACTGGCTGATACATCTCCACTAGTTCTGACAAGTGGTCTGAGGCTTGTCTATATAAACACTTAAAAATGATAGGGGGTTTTTGAAGTTTAGAAGAGCAAGACGACACGTGAAAACGTGGAAAATGCGAGAGAGAGAGAGAGCGAGAGAGAGAGAGAGAGAGAGAGAGAGAGAGAGAGAGAGAGAGAATTAAAAGTAGAGGTATGAAACGACTTTCAACACATACGGGTTAAAAAGGAATAGAAGCTAGCTCTGATCTGGTCTAGACATTAAAATTCATTCACTAGCTGTGCTTTGATTTCTGTAGTTCTTCATTTTCTAAAATGAATTCTGTATAGTCTGGCGACATACTCAGTGAGTCATCTTCATGCTTAAAGGTGGACACTTTCTGACTGTCAGGATGATAACTGACGAGAATGATTCGCTGGTTTTAGTAATAGTTCTTTTCACAGCAGTGGGCATACATAGATTTTATATCATTAATAATAATCCAATACACGTAAGCTGATGAAACGGAAGTTGAAACGTAATCAGGATGAGAAAAATTCCTTCGATTTTCTTCGCTTCATAAAACGTAAATTTACTTTCTAACCTTTTGATACAATCAGCACGTGGACGTGCAAGTACGTCCCGGAAGAGGTATCTCTATATCCTATTTCCTAAGTAATAAACTATCCTTATATATATACAGCGATAGCGGTGCAACATACACTTTTTTTTCCCCAATTCACAGGTTTACTTCCATTCATAATCATGCTAAAGTGCAGCAAAATCTTAAGTCGTAAAAACCCACGCAAAGAATAAAGAGGTCATGGGATCTTGGTGAATCAACGTTTGAAAATCCTCACGGAGCGAAAGATGAATGTAATCTGTTAAAATAATGGTCTAGTGTATCAAATTGCCACGGACGAAAATTGTGGTAGGGTATAGATTTTCATATACACTTGAATACGGAAACTACCCCCACCTCAATAATATGCCAGACGTAAAAAGTGTTGATTGTCTGGACGACAGCTCCATATTTGGCGCTTTTAAAGGGCGATAATCATCTGGTATTTCCTCTCCTCAATAAATTGACATGTCTAAATGTGAGAACGGAATACATTGGCATGCATCGTTTGTATTCCAGGAAAACGCCTCCGAGAAGCTGAAAAGGTCAGTAAACACCCGGAAATGTGAAAGGGGGAAGTTACTCTTAAAGTGGATGTAACAGTGCACGATAAACGCCGAGAAGGAAGTGCCAACACATTAAATATTCATTGAGAAAAGGAGTCTGCGCCCACTATAAATCTTCATAAAACTTACAAACGCAGATTGCAGATCTTGACTATTTTTGAGCTGTCGATATTGTCGATAAAAACCTTTCAGATGATTTATATCCTTTTGTATGAAGCATCACATGCCGGACGTAAAGGCGCTGAATAATACTGCAGATCGCCATCTTAATAAATAATAAACACTCTTTCTGTATAAGTTAAATCGGTATAATACAGAAACAATGAAGTTAAGTTTTACAGTATTTAAAATGTTTACATCTTTAGCTTCTCTTTGACAAAATTCTGACTTTTTTTCCTGTTAATGAGTAATAGATTTTAATAATGTTATCTTCCGGTGTGGTCTCGTTTATTCTATTTCTGACTTAAACATTTGAGCAGTGGAGCAGACAACCAGCTTTTGGCATTTGTGATCTGGCAGAATTCATGGAAACAAAAGAAGCTGGCAGGAGTAAATTTATGAACCTGGCAGGGGTAAATTTATGGGTCTGGCACCATGTAGGAATTAAAATGCGATTACATTGGAGGCCTCAGTCATTCAAAGGGTTTTGCGAGAATAGAAATGCGAAATAGGCAGAACAGTGAGTCGGAAATTCTAACTTGAACGTAGAAGAAAGGTAAGACTGAGTTGGAGATTAACAAAGAAAAAAACACACCTTCACGTTTCTACAAGAAACAATATGTGGTATTACTGATACCGACGGTAAACGACTGGAAAATCGAGCTTTCTTTGTAAATGACTTTCCCTTTACAATGCACTCTTCGCTTCTTCTGTCGGCAGAGAGGAAAAGCTCTTGTCTTTGGTTCGAAAGCTCCAGGGTTTGAATCCCGCTTCCCGTGGATTTCTCCTTGTGTGTGTTTAAGAGGCGCCCACTTGTTGACCGCCTGGTCCGGTTTCAAACGTTATTTCTGATATAACCACAACCGTGCTGAAAACATGCGTTAATTCATAACTGAAACAAAAGGATCTCTCCCTCTGTTATTTCTTCATCACAAGCAGATCTATCTTTTGTTTTCTTCATATTAATCCTTCTTTTTATTCTTCGTACCTCTACTTTTTCGTTTCTTCTTTCTACCTCCACTTAAGAATATTTTGTCTTGTGTATACTCAACTCAAACTCAGCTCCGCCTCATTCCATTTCTTCAAGCGTCTCCTCAAAATAAATTTTGCTCGTATGCCCCTAATCCAGCTTTATCCCCATTCATTTTCTCGTCACAGTTCCTGTTGTTGTTGTGTTATTGCTATCGACGTTGTTGTTTTTACTGCTTCAGTAACTGATTTAAACAGTTTCTATGTGGTCTTTACCGCTATTCTCTTAGATGGCTTACCATGACCTTACCTGTAAGTCCTTAACTATTATATTAATTATTCCTGCCCTGCTTTGCGTATGCTAAACAATTTTGGTTTATTTGTCTGTCCTTTATAAGAACCTCCTCAAAATAAAAAAACAAACAAACCTGTAATCTACTTTTTTCTTAGTCTGACCACCATTTTTTCTTGTCTTTAAGTATATTTAAGAATTACTTCAGTCCTTTTTATATACCCAGTGAAATGTGTAATAGAATTCTGTGAACTGCATTAGGAACGTACTGAGTTAAAATTTTTTAAAAAAGTTTTGTTGGTTTTTTTTTTTGTCTACTGCTTAGGGCGAAGTCCAACATTCCTGCTCATGTCAGTTCGCAGCACAAACTCCCCCCAAGTGCACAAGGCGACCAAGGCTTTCACCGGGCTATTCCGTGGAGTATTTTCCTGATAAATGGCATTTTGTGTAGAGCCTAACCAAGTGCCAGCTTTAAAAAAAAACCGGTGGAATATTTGGATAGTGCTCTGTGATCTTATGGGCGTATTGCATAGTACAAGTATTTTGCAGTGACCTCGCCAGAACATCATATACCTTCTGTATTGCGATACTACAACTTTGAGATTTTGATTTAAAAAAATACCCCATGTTATTGCCAGTCCAAAAAACATCAAAAGCTTAATTTCGGTCAGGATGGCGTTCAACGGAGGTTTGCATCCAAGCGACGATGTAGACTATACCTTTAAAAAAAAATTGCCTTGACGTCTATACTTTTCATTCCCTGGTAGGTTTACCTTTCTCGATGATGCGATTTCCCTCTAGTCTGATGTAATACAGATTAATCCTCTCTTGAGAATCTCGAATAAGCGGAGCGAGCAGGAACATCACTAGGCTGATTCTTCATTGAAGAGATGGTCCACAAAGGAGACCTAGCTGAAAAGTTTCGCAAGGCAGCTCTCGCCCACTCGTGTGAACCGGCAGAGCTGAAGTAAAAGACTTAGAGTTAATCTGATAGTTTATCGGCTTGATCCGAGAGCATAAGACGTCGGAACTGGTAATATTGCTAAGCTCCTGTCTGCTTCGACGTCCTCGTCTACTCCCCTCACCCTCTCCTTTTGCTTTTGTACATATTCCTCTTCCCTCCCTCCCCCTCCCCCACCCCCTCAACCAAACCTTNCCCCACAGTCCCCACTTTTTTTTTTGTTTGTTTGTTAAAAAATCGAATACGATATATCTAGTGGTAGAATATAGTGGGTCAAATTCGTAATGTCAGCTTGAGAGTAATGATCCTGAAGCGAAAGCTAGGTCCGAGCGCAGCTGACATAGCAGAGATCAATAATAGTGATCCTGGTAGCAATGACCTCCATTACATCTCTTGCACAGTAAACACAAAGGCAGTTTGAACATAGCTACTGACATTATTTATTTTGTCCGCTTATGATTATTTTATTTATGTTCAAATACTTCCTACAAAATTATAAGATTCATACAATTATGATACGTTTATACTTTATTTATATCTAGATACTTCCTCCAAAATTGTAAGATTCATATAATTTATATCTCAGCATATTAATTGGACATATACAGGTGTACCAGTTAGAGTCAGAAATGATCTTGGCGTGTTTACATACAAAGTGAAGCATCTGTTGCTTTGATTAACGAAATACACACTACCAAAATATTACTATTATTATCCACAAAGCAACTAATTATACAAATACATAACATTTGTCGCAGAGTGTATGGATGCAAGGTACGCCGGAGGGGTATGATTATTCAGTTTTAAAAGTTTGTGCCGCTGTCTTTTCTTTGTATTTGGCTCCGTCATTTCGCTGCTTATTTGAATAGTGGGGTTAAAATTACGGAACAGAACAATTAATTTCGTCACCCGCGGAATTTTAAAGTCGCCGCATGTCAAAAGTGCAGTCTTCATCAGTTCGAATTGTGAAAATAATCAAACGTGTGCAATCACATTCGGAGACAGGACACTGTTTCTAAATGTCTGTGCTTCTTAAGAACATGGAGGGTAAGCACTACAAAATAAACAGGTTGGAACACACGTTCAAATCTTCTCTTCGCCCGCGAGCTTTCATCACGTCACGGGCATTTACGCATCTCGGACACCGAGCAAGTCTCGCGATAACTCTTGAAACGAGACGAGAATTCTCGCCATAATGGATGGCTGTTGAAAGGCGATAATCGGTGGTTGATGAGAAGGCTTGATCGGGATTGTCCATTGGTTTCGACGCCAAAGCCAGATTCCCTAGCGTAATTTGTTGATAGTGGCTGAAACCCAATTCAGTAGCTCTGGGAAAATCGTCTTGGGCGATACTTTTGAAGCACAGGTTTTCAAGTTGGGAGACAACAGATTTGTCCGTACTGACATTAACGTCGAGTTACAGACACATACACACACACACACACATATAAACACACACACACACACACACACACACACACACACACATATAAACACACACACACACACCTACACATACACCACACATACTGAGGCTTGGATGGTATTTGCAGAATGAGATCTAACACTCCTTTTAATTTTAACACATTACATTACCGACCTTATATTTTCAGTTCGCCCATAAAATTCTGAAAACGTCATCAGGAATAATCTGCAGTTCTGGAAAAGATTACATCCCATATTTGCATGTGACCTGATTTGTGGAATACCATTTTATACGTCAGCACGGGCGATTTGCATTCCTCTCAGACGGGAAATGATGGCATTTTGTGTAGGAGCGACTTCTCATAATAACAAATAGCCTAGATAGAAAAAGAAAAATTGCCAAGAAGAAACTGTGAATGCTTACAAAATGAATTGAAGGCCCCACCTAAGGAATTATTAGTTAGCAAATGTTTTCACTCTTTGATAATTAACGAGGTATCATAAATGAAACATATTTATTGGAAGATGGTGAATTGACGTGACATTTGCCTTTATAGTTTCTTTAAGGATTCCAGTTTTGGCAGACACTTGAAAAGCTCTCGAATTTAATAAGATAGTGGTTTACTATTAAAATATGCCCCCTATAGGAACCCTGACATCAGACAGGGTGAAAACCTTTGCTGTGAACACAGAAAATAAGCGGTCTGACCTCCTATCTGTTTTAGACGAAGTGTAATGAATAGCGTGAAAGTGAAGCTAATAGGCCGTTTTGCCTTCAAATTTCTGATTTCGCTTAAAAATGGAGGCGAAATAAAAAGTTGACAGAATACAAACACCGTCATTTTATGACGGAAGAAAGGTTAAACGAACGGCGATCCGGAGAAAACAACAGATGACGCAAAGGTCGAGAAGCGGGAAGCGAAATATGAAGAAACACACACACACACACACACACACACACACACACACGCACACATACACACACACACACACACACACAGCTTTTTTTTTCTAAATATTCCTCTTTGGGCCTATGTTTCTCTTAACTGAGAAGTAAAATTCATATAATAGACTTCCAGAAGAATTTGTTTGATTTAGAAATTGCTCGTTAGAAGAGAAATAACAACAACAAAAGAACATTCTTTTAATAAAAACAACAACGATAACAACTGTAAAATAAGGGGGAAAAGCAAACATCTGTAAATTCCTTGAGATAAGGCATACTAATACAAGAAGGGTAAATTCTGTTAAATAAGTTGTGATAGCTCAAGAAGAGCAAAATAGAGAACTTTAACATAGCAACAGTGAAACCTGTAAAATAAGTAACGATAACGTGTGTAAAATACAGAATGATGACAAAAACAACATAGGCTAACAAAGGAACAACAAACAAGCAAAGTACAATGTAAATGACTGCTATCCAATAGGGGCTTTTATGCTGCACACGGCACTTTATCTCTTCCTCCAACCAGTGTGCGTAAATTCAGGGATGTGTTGGCTTCTTTAAATTTGCCGGTCCTTCGGGACTTGATCCCCGCTTCTAACCACCATCATAAGTCCTCGAGCGAGTCCCATGAAAGTGCTCTTAAATCATGCAGAAACCAAAATCTTACTATAAAGAATATTTCCGGGTGCTGACACTGGCACCGCCTACATCCGACTGTGTGACTTCCTGCATGCGCATTTTCCTATCTTCACATGTAGTTTATATACAGAGTCAGGGACAGAATCAGAAAAGAGAACGTTTATATGAGTTCCTAGACAATGGTAATAATGTCTAGAGATTGCCTCAAGTTTGATTTCCTTTTTTTTCAAACCGCAACCCTAATACAAAACTTTAAAGCAACTTCTAGGGCTGTATCTCTTTTTGGCGGCGAAATTTGACAGAACTTGGGGGTTCAACTTGAGTTCGAAATAGTGCTATGTGCAAAATCGGAACCCTCTTTTAACTCGCTGTCGGCCTTTCTGCCAGAAATACTCCGAAGGAGTGAGTGGGAATTGAGGAGTATTTCTTAACACATTGCAGCCCGAGGGTGGTGGTAGTGGTTTGGGGGNGGGGGGGGGGGTATTAACACACCAGACACTGACTCATAATAACTTTCTCCCACAAGCATCCCAGCTATGCCGTCCAAACCACCTCCTTGACATGTGGAACATGAAACAGGCATGCAGCCTACAAAAAAACAACAAAACGACGGTGTGTTCTCAACAAGCGTATAGGCTGATCGCGACAGTGCTGAGTGCGGAAGTGTGCAGATCGCAATCTCAACTGTTTTCCAAGTGATAATGAATATAGAACGTGCAACGGCTTTATTCTTTCTGCCATTTTGTCTTGTCAAATCTTGAATTCGTTTGGCTAATAGCCATTCAGCCAAAACGGCTTACGAATGTACCAAGCCTGGCCAGTTGCTCCACATTCTCTTGTTGTTGTTTTTTTTATGTGTTGTGTCAATTTACACGTCTTCTTAAGCTTCCTTTATTTTTCGCCTCTGTACATTGAACAGACATGGGTCACAGGGTCATCCCATGTCTGTGCTTACAATAACAATCGAGAAACTGGCGCTTTAACTTGGACATATTATGTACATGAGGTTTCACCACCCTTCCTGTCATGGTACTCAGGAGTGATCTTATTCGTTTGGTTTTAATCATGTGGACGAAGGCGCCAAATTCCAAGAGGTTGCCAGAAAATGTCCATGCCGCAATCTTCTTAGATTTCCAGTTTCCTTCGCCCATTCCTGCAGCTTTTAAAAAAAAAAAATCAGAGATACTGTTCATGCGGGAAGACAACCACACAATAATATGACGTCATGAGACACCCCTGGAAGTTTTGCAGCACGTTTTTCTCTTTTTTTTTTATGTCGGCAAGCCATACAAGATTCGACAACACCGCAATAATTGAACAAACAAGGAAAGATGCCCTTATCAAAGGGCAGTCTGTATGAGCTGGCACGATATGACACTTAATATCATCATTAACAACAGATACAGAGACTGGGGCTAACGACATTACGAAAGGAGAGAGAGACTGCCTTTAAAGATACGAAATTGCCTAACCTCCAGTACCGCGCCTAATATTACGTATATATATATCTTCATAGTCATAAATATACAGGTATATTTATTTAGACTGTTTTCGAGCAGCTGAGAGAGAGAGAGACAGAGAGAGAGAGAGAGAGAAAGAGAGAGAGAGAGAGAGAGAGAGAGACAGACAGACAGACAGACAGACAAACAGGCAGATGGACAGACAGACAGACAGACAGACAGACTGAGACAGACAGAGAGAGAAAGAGGACACTAAAAATGAGATGAGAGACATGCAGACGAAAGATATGAGACGTTGTAAGTTGAAATAAAAATACATACTTTCTAAGCAATGAGGAAGAGGTAAGGTCAAAGAACGATACTCGTAGTTAATATTATTTGCAAATGTATTGGTTTGGTATCGATGCTGATAAAAATGTTGTCCATCAATATTATTTCGAATTCTTTGCCAGACACAGGCAGGATGGTATCCACGCCCTTCCCTCATCATGCACTGATGTCAATGGGAGCCCAACGTCATCGAGATAAAAATATTATGCAGCTTGCTGGCTTAAGATAGTGAGGAAAGGGCCGACAAAGCCACATAATTGGCGCATTTGTGCCCACACTGATCCCTGCAAATGAGTGTGTAGCGAGCAAGTGTTAATCAGTATTGGCGTATAGTGAAGAGGCACTGAATATGATAGCTTCTCCTTAGAAACGCNGCAGATCATACGAAAATTGGTCCCGGTTCAAGCTGTCAGTCTTGGCAATTCTATAGTTATTTTGGTGCTGTGTCATCCAAGAGGAATTTTCGTGGAACGATAGCTAAGTCAGTGCCGGGGATAGTTTATCGAAAAGTACGGCAGACATACATGCCGGAGTTTATGTGAAAATATTTCGGAGATGTAACACAAGGACGGAAGCGCCTTGATACCTCAAAATTATGGTCAAATTGTGGCAAAATGGTAAATAAGATCAATTGCATGTTATATGTAAGGTTATGTCAAGAGTAACATAAAGCCCTTAGTCCCACCCTGAAACATTTCCCATGCTGGGAGCATATGAACTATGAATAGGCAGACTTAAAATCATCTGTATTTTCACCACTTTCACTTTGTTTTGAATGCAATAGCTTTCGTTCACTTCAAATTAGGATTTCTGAACGATAATACTCATATGAAATCATTTTCAAGTTGCTTTTGGCACTCTCGACCTCTCGTTCACATTCTCTGCTGTTTCTTTAGACTTTCTAGGTTTGCATCAAGGAAATTCTAGGCTTACATCAGGAATGTCCAGGCTTGCAATGTGGTCCCTAAACTAGTATGACATCGGTATTTTGTTCATGAGCAGCACAGAAGTGAGGTTTTGCAGCATAAATCTAAAAAAAAAAAAATCTAGCTCTTCTTCGCGTTTCGTGATATGGTGGTATGTAAACAAAACCATTGACCACATACCGATGTTAGACCAATGAGCAGTCATGAGATTGCATGTTGCAGAAAGATTCAAAGAGTGGTCTTCTCTCTTCATCTTTGCTGATCTGTGGTTCAGTTCATGTCAACAGGAGTCGCCATATTTTTGTTCCCTGCCACAATTCTGCTCACACGACACGATACTTTGATATTTTACATGCTCTGGGCATGAATCATTCCAGTCATTTTGATGCAGACACCGTGAAACTGACACTCCCCAAGCGACTTCTTGCCTGACGAAGGGACCCACTGCTTTTTATGCTCATTTTCCTGAATGAGAAGCCACATAACCATCCCTTCTGCACTATTCCCAAAGTGGATACTATAGAATAACGGCTTAAAAAAAAACCTCATTGTATTGCTCTGTCATATGAAGTCTACAATTGCTCAAAGCTAGATATGGAAATATCGTGTTCTATTAGGATTATTGATAATTGTGTTATATTATTCTTCCCGCAGAATATAAGAGTCTTCGTTTTCACATCGGAAAGAAACGAACTAGATCTACTTCTCTGTTGGTCGTCATGGAGGATAAATTATATCTTTGGGTTGTTCTTAAGTTTCCAAATAAGATGGCTGGCTTTAAGGTTTTCACCAACTAACTGATCATTCTCCCAATGTCTTCTCCCTCTGCCCTGCACCCCTTCTCAGATCACTGTGTCTAACCCAGTGTATATCTTCAGCAAAACAGTTTGTGCTGTCCACCCACTCACCCACTCTCTGAAATTTAAGGTATTTATGATGACCCAGACGTTCAATAGTTCAACTTAACAGATAAAGCCGAAAGATTATATTATAAGAAATTTGGTAGCCCCCACCCACAACACACACATTGATATAACGATTTCCAGCGATGACAGCAAATTGCCTCCCCTGCTAAGCCCATAAGAAAGGGAGATAATGAGAGTCTTGACAAGGCTTTCTCCAAATCCAATAATTATACTAAATGTCTGTCAACATCATGGGGCTATGGGATCCCTAGATATTGTATCACATAAAAGTGCATACAAGTGGAACATAATATTATGTGGGGGTGTAACATAAATAGATTTAGTGTATTTGAAAAGTACATTGATTTTTATTGTTGTTCTATTCCCGGCGTTGCTAAATGTATGTGATAATAATGTAAATGAATCAAAGAAAAATCGTTTACATTTGGATGTCCTAACAATAGATCCTAATCATCGAATTCTCTTTCTCTTTCTCTTTCTCTCTCTCTCTCTCTCTTTCCTTCTCTCTCTTTCTCTCTCTCTCTCTCTTTCCCTCTTTCTCTTGTTTTTTCAAAATGTCTTCTTGTCTTTAGTATCATAATATCTTTCTCTCTTTCTCTCTCTCACTCTCTATCTCTCTTCCTCCTTCTCTCTCTAAATCTCTCTCTCTCTCTCTCTCTCTCTCCATCCTTTATATTAAATATCAGTATCATTCAAGCGACGACTTTGAACTCAAACTTTTGTAGATGTGATGTTTTTCGCAAAGCAAAGGTGCCTCAATCGATTTCTCGGACATGTTTACAGAAATGCATTTTATTCATTTCTTGTTGAATCATCGCGACAAACTTCGTTTGTATGTTAATAATAGTTTTTGAAACTGGGAATCAAAGGCAAAATGTATAGATCATCACATTTCTTTTCAATTTACAAAACTTGATGTTTGTTTTGCTATCAGCTTCAAATTTCATGAATTTTTATCTCTCGTTAAATGATAAATGGGTTCAACTTGTTCAGGAAGTTTTGCTGCTGAATTATATTATAACAGCCAGTCAAAGGTTATCGATTGTATGCTTAGGGTGCTACATTATATTGTGTTCGTAGTCTAGAATTTGAAAATAATCTAATCAAATAATATTTTGTTTGAATCACAAATTGAGCCAAAAAGTATATCGCGTGGTTGAGCGAAAGTAGGTCACAAAATCTCTCTCCTAACCAAGTTTCTGGAATGTTGAGTTTTTGCTATAATATCGCTGTGTATTTAGATTACTTGTCCTCTAAACGGAGCAATTCATGATATTAAACAGAAAAACAAAGCAGGCGAAGATGATGAAGCCTTGTGATTTTGAATTTGTTGGCAGGGTAATTTGAAAAGTGCTGGTCTTAGCAACAACAAAAAACAAAACAAACTTTCATCCATTTAGGACTTAACGTTTTCACGTGTGGCCTGAAAAGTCAGTGTTGGCAAAACGTCCAGAATACACAAAGATACTCAGTCTTAAGGTGTCAGACCCCAAAGGTCATTATAAATTACGACCACTTCATCTACTCTTCTCAATTAAAGCAAAAAAAATACATTCCTTTCACGCTTGAACGAACAACCAACCAACCAACCAACCAACCAACCAACCAACCGACCAACAACCAACCAACCAACCAACCAACCAACCAAACAACCAAACAAACAAACAAACAAATAATCAAATTGACAAACAAACAAAGAAACAAATAATCAGCTTTTGGGCCATTTTGGAGTTACTGTTTCATTTTTCTTTACCGTAGACTGACTGACAGCACAGACTTGTGGTAGATCTAGCAATGACAGAGAATATAATGCTATATAACCAGATGTAGTGGCATTTCTATTAACACATTACCCTCGGACCAAACTTTTCAGTGTGTGTTAGCAGAAATTTTTTGCTATCCAGTGTGCTCTATCTAAGCTCGGACTTTTAAATAGGAATGTGATTGAAAGAAACTGTGTTTAGCTTTAGTTGTGTTAACAGTGTTCCACTGTAAGTGAAAAAACAAGCACACAGACACAAACAATTGAGACAAACCGGATTAAAAAACAAGAAGCTTATGATGAAGAGGAATAAGAAGAAGATAAAGATAAAGTATGAGAAGAAGACTATTATCATTCTGGCACCAAATTCCACAATGTTGGCACGCACTCCGTCGTGTCACTTGGGTCATACTGTCTGAAGGATGATCTGCGTCATTAAGAGCCCTATTGCACTGAGGATAATCTGTGTCAAGGGGTCTGAACAAACATTTCATGAAAAGAGTTAGAATAGTATCAGACTTTGCACTTTAGACGCCTAGAGCCCCATATTGCCATCGCTAACGAGTTACGCGTCAGTGCCAGACGGGTAGCGATACACGATTCTCGATACCGACTAGTATTTGATGTATCGTTATCTACAAGTATCTTTCGTAGAATATCAACTAGATTAACGTCGTTCTCTGGAGACCTATAGGAAAAACATTTCTTTGTCTTCCTTTTCTCTCATCCTTTTCGCTTAAAAACAAACACAACACAAAAAACACCTCATAATAAGAGACATCTAGACTATACATTTCTGTTATTCCTTTAGGTCCTTCTCCAACATTTGACATCCTGGCAAATGATGAAGAATTTTTAGCTTTGCGTATGCATATAGTATTAGGTTTGAGTAAAAAAAATATGCCTTTAACTCACTGAAGGATTGCGGGTAGAAGAATCATAACCTCCCAGGTCGGTGTTAGATAACTTGTTATGGCTTGGAGGAGAAGCTGCATCCTTCTCCCATAGACTAGGAGAACTTTCCAGCTATTCTACACTACACTAAAAGTATGGATTGTAGAATATAAAGTGGCTTCAAGTTTGGCCTAAATTACAAGAATGGGTATGTTCTGATTATATCTTATTGTAGTAGTGATCTTTCTCGTCGTGGCATAATTTCTACCTTAACAGATGACAATTGTGGTGTTTTGTATTGTAAAGTATTTGGTATCGGTATCGAAATCGGTATTGTATTCATAAAAATACCCGATGTGTAATCGATACCTAACATAAAGTATCGGCTCAGCTCCTAACCAGCGTAGTAAGATGCAAAATCACTGACGTACGCTTTGATGATGACGACCGAAATATCGCCATGCGCTAGTATCTTCCAAACAAACTCGGTGTCATTTCATTGTCTTGTGAAAACATCAACACGTTAAAACAAATATGAACAGAATCTCAGCTCCACCTTGATTGATTGACATGAACATGAGAAGTAGGCTAATGAGCCAGTTTTTGCACAACTTTAAATTCCGTGCACGAATGTCATCTTTTACTGACGTGTGAGACGACGCTTGGAAAAAAAAAAAGTCATAATTAGGCGATACCGGAAATGACTTCGGTGGGACTAAGTCTAGATGTATAATATTTGGTCAGGAGATACCTGGGGGATCTTCGCCTGGAGTCAGTAATGACGAACGGATAAAATACAGGATAAAAAAGTTCAATCATTACGGTATTATGTGAACAATCCCTGCGTGAAGACGTTAGGAGTGGGAGGAAGAACCAAAGTAAACCGGACACTATCCCTTCTTCCAATGGTCTTTATTTGGTTCCGGGAAAGAGTCAGCGATAATACCCATATATTTTATATCTCAAAAGAGGAATGAAAAACGAGGTATGATTGACTGGATTTTCTTTCTTTCTTTCTTTCTTTCTTTCTTTCTTTCTTTCTTTCTTTCTTTCTTTCTGTCTTTCTTTCTGTTTCCTCATTATTTCCTCCTTCCCCACGTCCTTCGATTTAATGTAGTTTACTTATTGCAATTATGTTTTTGGCATAGGGCCTGATAAAGACTGATCAAAATAATAATTTCTGTTAAATGAGATGTTTTTAAGCTTAAAATGTGCAGGTGAGGGCTAAAGCACGATGAACTGGCTAGAATAACAAAGAAAATTTGTGGGAAATTCTTAGACCGGAAGTGCGCTGTGAAAATGGGACAGATTTCAGAGGGGCCGAGAAATAGCATTGGTATAGGTGAAGATTAAATCTAGATCAAGATCCAGATTAAGACCACTGGGAATAACAGTAAGAGCTGTTTCTGGAGAATGTAAATATTGAAGCATTGTCTGGTGTGAACAGGTTCCTCGGAATAAACTTCCTATGAACAGTAATTGTGGACTAATAAAGGCCGCATGCACAGTAAGCTAGCACTAGGTCATACTGCGATGTAAGTCTTTACGTCGGTAGCAATTTACATTTCGAGCTTAGTAGTTTAGGTTAGTTTAGACGCTTATTGTTCATAACAGATGTATCATTTAGCCGGCCCGAGTGATGTAGAGAATTTTCTTTGTATGTCTCTGATTTCAATTGTCAGTCTTGATAAAGAGTGTAATTACGAAACGTTGACAATTTTCAAAAGATAAATCCGTTAAATGTTTTTCAAAAGGTTTTGAGTCATACCTGGGCACAATCATATTTTATTTCAATATTAAAGAAAGAGAATAATTGCGAATAAGGTTAAACTTGTGTACGTTCTTTATCTAGTTGTTATGTATGTTACCTCTGTATGTAGATCTTGATTATTATTATCTATATCGTGTGCTGTCCTGTTGCCAATATGTTGTTCGCCCACGTCCCACATAATTGTGGTCTGGATTTTACTTGAATAAACTTGTTAAACTTATTAAACTCGCATACAGCCTCAGACGTCAATGCATAGTAGCAATGATGCAGAGATAAAACTACTTACTGAAACTATTCACATAATAGTGAACCTATCTCATAAAGGCTCACTGCCCTAACGTCTTTATGTGATCGTTCGTAACAAACGGCTTTGTATACCTGCTATCAAACAACATCACGTGATAAATTTCCATTTTTGTTTTTCACGGGAAAACCTCATAGGTTTTGCGTAGGTTTATATGAACATAGTGAGTCAGGATGTCTCATGCTTTGACAGCTTCACTGATAAGCTTCACCGATATATATCGTTTCAGACCCTCAGCCGTGCAGATGTTATGACAAGCCGGTCGTTTTCTTTCCAGACGAATGAAGCAGTTCGAAGAAGCCATTACATGATCGGAAATATGGTGCTCAACTAACCCACTATCTTGACATGTAATTAAATAGTTATAGAAATAATAACAGCCTATCAAGTAAAATGACATATTTTCCAATGAATTCAGCCAATCATAAACGGCAGGAGACTTGTGCCCATATTACTAAGAGGCTCTTCGGAAAAGGAAGCGATGCAACAGTAGCGGTTCTCATATTTTCCCATCTTCCATAACCCAATACCATTTGACAATAAGGTGGATATCGTCCCTCTAGTATTTCGCCTCTCTAAAGAAGCCCGGCAGAATGGATATAGTGGTGGACTCAGGATCGAAGAGTCGTGATTTGAGTCCCATCATGGTCATGATGCTTAATATCTCGGTAATGTATTTCGTTCATGATTTTCTCAGCATTTGACCATAGGTTATTAAAGCCATTGTACAAATGCTCATAACTGATGCTACAAAATGGCAGACACATAGTTGAGTAGTTATGGAATGACCAAGTTATAATAAAGTAAAGTTTCTTGAGCAGGCATTGCCATGTGCAAGACTTAACACTCATTGTTGCTCTTCTTCTTCTTCTTTTTCCTCTTCTTTATATTTTATGTTATCATGATGGCAGCTCAGTCTTAACTGCCATAAGTCAGAAAAGTATTTGTGGCAAAACTCAGGTAATTTTATGTGATGACGTAGAGCGTCTAAATAGTCCCTACTGGGTGATATACTCTCCACAACTGGAGAACCGTTGTGACTGAAGGATCCCCCTACTGGGTGATTCGCTCTCAACGGTTGGAGAACCGCTGTGACAGAAGGATGTTAATCTGACGTATTTAGGTCACCGGATGTTGCCGTCCACTGGACACAAACTAAGAACGTTAACGGGTTGAGCGTCTCTTGGTCCACTGAGCTTTGATTGGAAAAGACCTATTTTCGTGATCAGATTCTCTCCCTGCTCTCTTCCTTCTTTTGTTTTCAGATCTTTGAGACGATGAAATGGAATGAAAGGAGAAGCAGGCACATACTCGTATAAGGAGACGCGATATAGCTTTATCTTTACCAACTTCATCCTTTTGCGTGGGAAAATTTGTGTTCACCCAAAAGAGTGAGACTGACTTTTAGAAGGGTGAAAAGCAATGACCATGAGTTTAAAAAAAAAAAGATCACTCATTTTTGTTTATAATTCCTCAACAAATACCATAATACTACTTTGGGAAAGATATAAGCCTATATAATACAATGTATAGGCATCCACGGGGCTTTTTCCAGACTTAGGTTGGATTGTCCCAGTAAACTGATGTCTACTGTTAAACTGGTCTCCTTGTTACATCTCTTCTGGCAAGCCTCCGTCTCTTAGTGCAGAAAAGCCAAAGCAAGTATACTCGTGCGCTTAAGGCATACCCAAATTCCAATCAGAAGATACTACACTTTGTTCATCAACCCTTCAAGCAGGATCTTGGGCATTGTTGTAACATTTTCGGAGTGAGCTCCAACTTGCCGATATGACAATCCGGAGAATTGCTTTTAGTATCTGCTCTTATTGACTCTTCTTCCTGGCCAGTGTGGCTCCATCCTGGCTACGGCAACTCGCCCTTCCCAAGCCAGATATCCTGGCTCATCTCACGAAGAGCGTGTGCCATATTTGCTGGTGTTTCGGGACAGTGTTTTAAAGGTTCAGTGAGATTTACAACTGATAACATACGCTAACCAGTAAGTTTGATATCTCCGAAACTATTAGAACTGTCGATACTCCACTTCACGAGAACATAGATCTCGTTTTGGGTTTTCGGAAAGAAGTCTCAGCTGGAAACAACAAAACTGTCGTATACGCCCCTTCGTGAGATGGGCGACGATACCAGGGCTTCTGGCGGTAAAGGATTATTTGCCTTAGTGCAAGCGTTCGGCTGACCTATTTCCTCATGCCATATTATAAGGCCTACATAGCTCATGAAGGTCATCTGGAGTTGGGCTGCGTGGTGGCTTGTAACATGATGAAAAAAGCCTTGGCATGTAGACGGAAAATTACCATTTACTCGAGCCTTCAAAAATATTATTTAAGGAGCTTAAAAATAAGCCTAGTTTTATGTCCTGCCTCACCTTTTGGCTTTATCGAACCATTATCATCTTAAGACCATCACGTACGTAGCCTAGATCTAGATATTGAGGAAGCCCAGTTTTGTTTTTATTGCGTTGCCGAGAGGACGGAAAGAGCACTGGGTAGCAGACTCGAGTTGCTGTAAGGCCAAATCTTTACCCGTATATATACATATATTTATATCTATAACTTTCGAGGTCATCAAATTTCTGCTCTGTGCAATCGACAGTGTAAAGCCGTATTTTCTTTATCGCTCCTTTCCCTCTCCCTCCCTACCCAATCTCTTGTAATTTATTTTCTTCGACCGCTTAAATGTCAGATGTACAATTTTACGATTTTTGTTAAACTGTATTAGCGCTTTAATCCATTCAGCGGAGAAATTGAAGAAGAGGCTTGCAGCACTAAGTAGACATTTGAGAGCTAGTAAAAGAAACGCAGATCTAGATCTAATAGGAATAGACTTCATTATCTGGCCGCGGCTAAGTGTATGTGAATACTGCGTGTGTGGCAACCCAATGAAAGAATCTGGTAATCGAACCGGCCCCTGCGGAGAGCAAGATACACGTGGCACGCTGACCTAGGGAGTCAGCATTACACATTTCAATTTCTTTGCTTTGAATTTTTAAGTCCGAAACCGTGATCCAATCACTCGCCAAACATTGAAAAGGTAAAACTGCAAATAATAACGCGTCTTGTGTGAATTTTTAAAAAGTATTCGGTTGCTTCTTCGCGACGTTTCTTGATGCCACGAATTTGAGCTTGTAATTTTTTTGGGGGTATAGATGGGCTATGATATGTTCTACTGTTCCCTGAAGCCAATGCTCTTCTGCCATTCAGCCTCATATAATGTTACAGATCATTTAGCGTTCGGGGCAAAGTGTCAGTTTTTGTTGTTTGTTTTTTTTTTTCAGCTAATTCGCGGCCTGAGAATCAAAAGGTTATATCTTGAAAAACTTTTTTTTGAGAAAATTGAGTTCACGTTCAGGGAGTATGGCTCAATAGCGGATGGAGCCCACTGTAACAATAAATCTAACCAATTAAAAATATAAGGAACTGTCCTGTGCTGAAAAATAAGATGAGAAAGACTGAGACACTTTCAGCGGATGCCTCTGTCTCAGAATTTGGCATTTTTTTTTTGCAAATGGAACCAATTGATTTTCAACCCTCGAATTCTCATAGCAACTGGTGGAGTCTCTAGGAGAACCTATACCTTTCGCAGTTATAAATCTTCTACTCTGTGCAATCGAAAGTGTAAAGCCCTATTTTTTTTATCGCTCCTTTTCCTCTCCTTTCCCTACCCAATCTCTCATCTTCTACAAAGATTTTGGACAAGAAACCTTTGTTGGGTATTGCTTTGGTGGTGTTACATTTTCTACAAAATATTTCAGCAGCCATTTCATATTTCTTCTTTTGGTAGTTATCCAATGGGGCCACCTTACTCTAGGACACATTATAAAAAGCCAGAAAAGAGCAAACCTCTCTGCCGCCAGCCACGTAAAAACCACAGTAAATGAAAGAAGCTCACCTTTCCTGCTTTGGCTGCTGGTAAAGAAGTTAACGGCTCTCTATACGGGCCAAAAATTCAGTAGACGTGAACAAACGAATTTCAAAGTTTTGCATCCTCAGAAACATAACCTCCTGAATTTCATTACATTCAAAAAAACTCCATCAGTACTATATTTTAGGGAACATTTATTGGACTTTTTTTACCCGGATATATAGTCTATTTTGTTTTATGGAAATTGTTGATCTTTTTTATATCTGGCGAAATTTGAGATTTATTTTCTCTAGAAAGGGATCTTCCTATTTCAATTTACACTGAGAAATGATGTTAATCTTCATTTCGCTGAACTGTCACCTTGATCAAATGTTTTTCACTCTAACAATCTAGAAAATACATAAAATACAACAAGCATCTAAATAATCATTTTAGTATTGACATTCTCACACGAACGAGCAAATAAACGAACGAACGAACGAACGAACGAACGAACGAACGAACGAACGAACGAACGAACAAACGAACGAACGAACGAACGTACGAACGAATGAACGAGCGAACGAATGAACGAATGAACGAACGAACGAACGAACGAAGAACGTACGAACGAATGAACGAGCGAACGAACGAACGAACGAACGAACGAACGAACGGACGAACGAACGAACGAATGACGAAGGAACGAATGAAAGAGCAAGCGAACAAACGATCGATCAAACAAGCATTAAAAAAACCAAATAAATCATCCTAAAAGATTTTACAAATACTTGAAAATATTGCAAAACTGCGTTTTCACCTACTTTTATAATTTTAAAGCAAACCCACTGACAACAGAAAGCCGCAGCTTTCAAACTGCCCTTGCATCGGCGTACAATACAATTATGAAGCTGTTATAACAGTTGATTTGGTTGCGATTGTCTACAATGTGTCTGTTTATTAAGTTTGCAGAAAGTGTAACACCAGGAAGTGATCGATTTTATACGGTTTGTGGTGACGGATTTAACAATAAAATTAAAGGCGTATGCTCGAAAGAAAACACACTGACTAGTCTGTTTAGATATGTGTACAGTGTTTTCAGAGGTATATTATTAACTTACATACACACTCTTTGGTAGTATTCAGAGCGTAACCCCAGCTGTGATGAATTACAGAAGCAGCTATTCTGAGACCACTGTATAAATGGTAGGTATACAAAATGATCACAGCTTTGCTAAGCAAAATTCACCTTTTTTTTTTACTGAACTTGCACTTAATATCATGTAGGTTCTCCGGCTGACGTGTTCTTTTGAAGTCCTGTTATCTCGACGTTGTTGAAGATTAGAAGGTTTAGTTCGAAAAATAATCTATAGAACAGCTGGGTCTCATGACCTCGACTTTCACGTACTCAAGAAACCTCCTTATAGTTTGTAAGGGTCTGGTCTGGAGTCTTTCATTATTTTACAAGCTTGCCCGGAAATCTTGCAATGCAGGATGTTGTCTGCCGAAAGCACACTACAGAAAGAAAGTGGCCACATAAAAGTTGCGCAATATGAGTTTCTGCACAATCGTTCATGCGTGCACGTTTTTTTTTTGTATCGGAAATACTTACTTTTGACACACCCACATAACAAAGGGAACGACGCCCTTTTTGCGCAAGGAAGCTATGTTCTCTGAAAAGCTAAAATACGCTGTTCTCAGCTGCTGGACCGAGACATATCAAACAATTTTTTTAAGTCCTTAGAGATTTTTAATCCTAAACATTTCCGTATATTTCCACAGACCAGTACGCCCTAGTTCTGGAGAAGTTTGAGAATACTAGTGAGTGATGGAGGTAAAGTTCTGTTTACATGTAGACATATTCAGCTTTAACACACCATAAATGAACAGATCCCATGGAAAAGCTGAGGTCTTACTGTTACTTTACCGTACACTTTGAAGTGGAAATTGTTGTGGTGGTACTATACTTGCCACAGAATCTGTGTTAACGATAACTTTACCAGTGGTGGACATAGAGGAAGAAATGAAGGTGAAGTGACGAAGAAGAAAATTTGGAAACAGAGAAAAGTAGTGGCAGATAAGGAAGAAAGAGGCGGTCTTTTTTGGAGATGTTTTATTACTTATAATATAATGTGACCAGAAGTAGATTTCTTATCTCGTTTTTGTGGTGTTTTTTTTTTTAGCTTGCACATTAAATTCCGATATATCAGTCTTCGGAACTGGCATTAAATTCCGAAGAAAATGACACCTAAACACGCATAATGACTCTAATTGAGCAATACGACTGCATATGCCAGCAAGGACTATTATGTGTGAAGTATGGAGAATAAAGGGCTAAAATGGAGTTACTCCAGTTACAAGCGCCCTCAGGATAATATTATAATTGGGAATACATGATGGAACAGTTCACTAAATTGAATGCAAAGGCACGATTCACACTGCAGCACTGTTTTTTACGATTTTCACGAATAAAGCATTTCGGTATGCATTTATATTGCATGTCGCTAGGGGCTAGTTTATTGTCCCTGTGAATGTTCCAGTAAAGGAAATAGATACCGAAATGTCTAATATCTGAACTGTGAAACAAATCCATTTGGATCGAGGCAATCTTTTCAATCATCTCTATTATTTCAGGCAGACCTTACAAAGTTTGAAGATTAGATGTGTCTTACATGGGAGACATTACCTATATCTCCCTGCAAAGTATGGCTCTTCAACAAACATTCCAACAGTCTCGGAACCCAGTATCACCTTCACCTTCATGCTTCAGACAAAGTTGTTCCCATTTTTTACTAATATCCCATATTATTTTCTCTTCACCTGGAGATAAACACAGCAGAATAATTTAACACGAGATAGCTCTTATCATAACAGAGTCAACGTACAACTAACTCGATTCATCAGTTTTGCACTTCAGTCGTTTTGTCGTAGGGCGGCGAGAATGACGTCATCAGAATGTGAGTGAAAAACATTAAGTGTACTTAACACCACTCCTTGAACTAGTTTACAGCCAAGAAAATGATTGGTTCGTGTTAAAGAGAGATACTTGTGTAATTAGATAGTTTAGTTCTGGATGTTTTGGTGTTGTTGTTTGTAATTTTAGCATCTGTAGACAGTAAAGAAAACGACTTTTTGCAATGCATAGTGAATAATATAGTGTTAAAGTGTAGTTCAACACCCCTTTGATAGATCTGGTTGCAAAAATGAAGAGCCAACTGCAAAGATTTCACAATGGTCTGTCATAAAGAGATCAAGTAAGCAAAGGCAGTAGCAGTTTCAGGCCGAACAAAAAAAACAGCCAATTTTTAAGCTCTTCAAAGCTGGGTTGCTACTCTTGGTGATTTTTCACCGGATCTTGCGAAATCTACCGGGCTCTGGTGATTTGGTGACACGAAAATCTGGTGAAAAAAAAGGAGTGTTCCAGAAAAAGGATGGGANACAAGGAAAAAAAAATCCAGCCCGTCATTCGAAGTTGCGAAAATAGATTTAAAACAACTAGCCAACCTAGCAGTCGTTGGTCGTACAGCTTCAGAGAATAATAAAGCTGTCACGTATCTAGGCTAAAGTCGTTCACGCAGTTCCACATCATTAGTGTTATTATAATTACTCCTGCAGAGAGAAAGGAGGAAAGACCAAGACAAAACATTATGAGGACAGTGTTATAATTAAAGAGCTTGGATAGATGTGTTAAAAACAGAATTCCGCTAAACGGACACCCCCTCACCGAGTCTGTTAGGGAAGCGTTGTGTCTTTCCTAGGTTGTGCTAGGACCAAAAACATTATTACGAGTTAGCTACCATCCTGGCAGGGCAGATCGCCCAAGAACATCTTCAACTTTTTGGGAATATACGTTAATGCTGCCACTTTCATGTGCATTTTGACAGTATCTTTCACTGCATTGTGTATAGTTATTTACCCAATTTACAGATGGATGGACTGAGGAAAATGTAAATAAAATACATTCATTAGGCAACCTAAAACATGACCATGGCAAGAATCAATGCACCAACTTGAGATCCCGAGTCCTACGTTTGACCATTCTGCCAAGCTGCTCCACAAACCCTTACAACAGCAGATTGCTGAATCTTCTATGAATTTTTTTTTTCCAGAAAAATACTCACCGACTGATCAAGAAAATATGAAAAATTAAGGAGATTTCAGGCATGGCACCAAATTTATAGCGAGTACAAAATTATGTTATGAACCTCTGGTGTACTAATGTCCTGTTTCTTCCGGCAAACAAATTTTGAGTTGTTTTTTTTGTTTTGTTGTGGTCACCCTGGTTCCCTTGCGTAAGTGTTGAAAAAACTCTTTATATCGCTGTCGCAGCCTTGCCGCCTAGTTTGGCAGCTGGTCTTGGTTTTCGAACAAGTTTACGCGGCCAATTTGTAGGAAATGAACACCCATCGCATCATCGACCACAGCCAGAACCTATGATAAGAATTCCCTCTTCTATTTTGATCTCGTAAAATCTCGTGCAGTCACGGAAACCGGAAGGAGACTTGCCATTTACTTTCTGTGCCCCTTGTACATGCCTGACTCGTTTGATTCCTTTTTAATTCGTTACACTCTCTTTTTTTTGCCTGTTTCTGTTACATATTATAACAACCGCTCGCAATATGAAGAGCAGTAACAGTCGGCCTTCTAGCCTGGATGATGACAGTTCCTCTTCTTTATAGATAGGTCTCCTTGGAGATCTTCTTGGACAGAAGACCTCGTTATACACGTAGATTGTTGTATTAGACAGGATATGATGCACAGTTCTGTCTTGGAATTCTCTTTTTAACGTAACTTGGTCGCACGTTCGGCACTTGGCATTTCATTATGACCCATTAACAAAAGTACTTTTTTCGTGTTTTTTAGCGAAACCTTTATGGAATGTTTTTAGCGAAGCCTCTTTTTTTATGTTTTTGTGTTTGTTTGTTGTTGTTGTTGTTGTTGTTGTTGTTGTTGTTGTTGTTGTTGTTGTTGATGTTGTCAGCGATGCCTTTATGGTTTTCAAACGCTGCATTTCTAGGCCACCAGAGACACAGTGTATTTTTGGTTACGTTTTATAATGTCTGGGATTTGACAAAGAATCTTTCTTAATCATATCACACAGGTGATCGCAAGGATAAATATTGAACAAATAGGGCACTTCAGCAGTCGTCTGAGAACCCCGTTCGCATCATCATTAGATGGCTTTGATAAGGAGGTGGTCACCAGACTAGGTTTGACTCATGTATACATGTTTGTTTGTTTGTTTGTTTGTTTTTTCAAGACTGGGCGTTTGTGTCTGTAATTTATCTTTCTATATTTATTCCAACGCTATTTACTCTGCTGACGGCTTCGAGCCATTATTTCCAGATCTCACTCTCTGTCATCAAAGAGCATCACAATTTACCATTGCCATTTTGAGACCATGTACAAGACAGTCTCGAACATTACAGGCAGCCCCTTCCCTTCCCTCCCCTAACCCACACCTTCTCCCACCTTTAATCCCGTCCTCTGACTGGTATTCTTTTCTCATTAGGCTGAAATAACCACGAAAATAAATTATGCAAGAGCTGAATGAATTTTACCCGACTTCGGCTTCAAAATGCCAGATTTGAAATCTAGACTAATTGCATTTCCGATCCTCTCCAAACTTTCCTCGTTTTTTTTTCCTTGTATAGGATGGTAGACAAAACAAAAACGTCTGAGTTTCGAGCTGGTGGATGTATGTAACAGAAACCGACGGGTGCTTCTTGTGGAAGTAATAATCCAAATATGGTAATAAGAATGTCTTGAAAGACGTAAATATAGAGTAGACTTGTGACGTCACCGTTTTTTTTAGCAACACGGAATGTGGAGAACAAAAAAAAACACACACACACACAAGAAAAAACAACAACTGAGCTACAATGAAAACTCGATAGCAAATACATCAGTGGTGAATTTACATGCATGATTTCATTATTGTTCTATCATATGGACCTCCAGAATAAGTATCCCTCTGTTATTGGTACAAAGGAATCTGGATATTAAGTTCTCGTGTGATAACTATACTTTTTTATTAAGTATGAATTAAACATGCGCAGATTTATAATAATTTCATAATTTAATTGTTATGATAGAGCTTATTATTAAGTACACGATAATGAGTAGAATTTTGCATGCTCTATGGACGTACTATATCATGTCTCTACTGCTTTTTCCATCCATGCATGAAGGTATACTTAATATCGAGGTGTGATTCTAATCATCTCTTCTTTCTTCATATAATAATTTTAATTTAGATGCCACTTTCCCCATTCACAAGGCTCTCCTCCTTTAACTCTATGCAGCCATTTCATCCATCCTATAACGAGACCTTGTATCAACAGACCCTTTGATAGCCAGTTCTTTTCTGTTACTATTGCCCCTTATTTTGTTAGAAGATATACCCGTGTCGTTCTAACATACAGTGCATATCTATTTTACAATGCATACACAAATTCTACTTGGAGTATACTTATTTGTGAGAGAGTTTAAAGCCATTCTTAGAAACATCTTACTGGGTTTTTACCGCATTTTGTCGTCTAGGAGTGATTTGTAACAAGAAGAAAAATCCAATAACATGTATCAGAATAAATGAAAATATTACTGTATGTCATTAGATTACAAGAAGTAGTTTGTTGCTTCAAGAATTGTATCTGTTTTTGGTTAAGCGAGGGATTTATGAGTGTTTCATTATTATTGGCTTGGGATAATCAAAGGTATTTTCTTGTCACTGTATATGTGTCAGTAGAAGACTATAAGTAGGTCTACATGTATTTTTAATAAATCAAGGAAGTTGCACTGCAATCGCGTTTAATTATACGTCTGTGCAATGCATAATCATAACTGTAATTAATGTTGGAGAATCTTGGGATGGAAGGAAAAACAAATAATAATTTTAAAAAAACAACTGAATTCTAAATTTGTGAGTTCCAGAAAATGCAGTGTTAGCGTCTTTTGTGTGAATGATCAATAAAGACAAAATGTTGCTCATACATATATGATTTCACACTTCTAAGATGTATGACTATCGCTGTAATTCATAAATGTGCTGTTTGATCATCACACTAAAAATAGTGGAAGACTTAAAGGCTGAACACCCTGTGTGGCTCCAACTTCTTTTTTGTTAGTGCTATTAGATTATATCCTTGATGTTTTGCAGCTATCCGCACTGCAATGCTTCATTCGGGACTTCCACATTCCAGCAAATGATCTGAATCAGGAAGTCATGCGTAGACACCGTCCCCACTCACTTCCTATCCACAGATTTGCACCTGCCTTCAAACCATATCAGTACGAGTATAGTAACTATAATTTTTAAATATATTCCTTTTATTTTAGTACTATCAGTTTCCTCTTAGATGCTTTGCCGCTACCTATACTGCAGTGCATCACTCGTGACCTCCGTATTACAGCACATGATCTGAATCAGGAGGTCATGCGTAGACGCCATCCCAACTCCCTCCCTATCCACGGATCCGCTCCTGTCATCAAACCGCACTAGTGTAGTAACTGTAAGTTTTAAATACTTTTCCTGAAGACAATAATTACAAGATCGGTTCTGTCCAAGATTCAAATGGCCTTGCGATCGACCGCAAACATTTAAACGTTTTCATCTATTTCTCTCGCTTTGGTTAGCGTAGATACGTCAGCAGGCAGTCTGTTTCAAGAACGGAAGTAGTCAGCTACCATTACCGATATTATTCCAGTAACCAGGGCTGTGATTATATGTCTACCATCAAAATAACTTTAAAAGTGACATTTTTTTTGCAACCAGGAATCTACTCAGTACCAAAAATAGCATTTTTTATTAGGCTAAGTGACTGCGGCGTACATAGATGATAGGTTCCTTTCACCTTTAAACTTTCACCAACCTGTCTATTTTTGTGGAGCTGCAGAAGCGAGTAAGTCTGTGTCAGCACTTTTCTGAATAAGGGGAGAAAAATTTTAGTAGACTCCGTTTAACCACAATCCACTTTACCGCAACTTATCATTCACTGGCAACTTTTTTTTTTCTCACACACAGAATAGTGTACTTTCGTCTTAAAAAGTAACTGGAGAATCGCAATTCCTCTAAATCGCACCTTTTTTTCCCCCAACTCTTCAGGAGCTGCAATTTAGCGGAATTGACTGTAAAATTCTTGATGCTAATCAGTGTCAGAATTATTTCCCAGGGTGCAAAGATGGTTTACATTACCAGGGTTAAGGTGGAGGGGGGCGGGCAGGGCTGTATAAGGTTATTACCCTTTAGACTAAATGAAATCTAAGAACCAAAACAGTTCCAAGACCTCAGCTACAAACATCTCATTCATGTTAAATTTTAAGTTAAAAACAGAGCTAATTACTATTCTGGCATTCTGATTGAATGCTGAAGGAAATTATCTCCTTGATGAAAGGAAATAGGTGCAGATCTGTTGCACATAGGATCTGTATACTGCAAAGGCTTAATGATTTTATGTTTTGAAGGATGTTTTTGTGTCGAGTAGTCCGATTTGCCTCTTAATTGAATGAAAATATATTATGTTTCTGCGTAACAGTGTGGCAGCAATTTACAGCATACGACGTTGCATATTGTTAGTGATTAGAAGTAAAATCTAATTATTTACCTTCAAATCCGTTCATTAAAAAAAAACATGACTTGATCCCTGTAACAACCATAGCACATTTATCTGAGGTGCTCTGTAAATACAAAAAGTCTAACTGAAAACTAGGTGACACTAGTTTACAGTCAGGCGACAAAATATTTACCTAACCCCAAAATCTTTGGTTTGAAGATGTAAGAAGTTTTCCTTTGAAAAATGCCTGAAGCGATGCTCACCTTGTGAATTGTCCAACTTTTTCAAACATAAAAAAGATGATTTTAGATAGGTACAGTTAATTTGCACACATATATGTGGTTATTAGTATGTTTACGCGGAAATATCTGCTATTTGTTTTTGATTTACTGGCAACTGGCATTAATTGGTACGAAATCCTCCACAGGAGAATCAATACATTCCAGGATGTGCTCAGAACCTGTAGAGAGAAACCTCTCCATTCAAGAACATCTTGAGTGCGATTTCTGATGCTTTTGAAAAGCACTTTTATGCACAGATCATTGAAAGTGCCAAAAAGATTAAAAGTTCTGATTTTAATCTAAATTCTAAACTGTACCAGCAGTTTGTTGTCGGAATTGTGGAAGTAAGTTCTGATATTTGGTGCAATCTTAAATAACACGCCCGATTAGTTCTTTAATTAAAAAAAAGAAGAATTTTCTCCTTGGCTATATAACATTTACCATTTTGTCAGTTTTTTCTCTTGCAATTCAAGAGTCAAGAATCAGATGTCCTGGGAGAAACTACACCAGACTCCGACTCAGAGCAGTCCTTTTGATGGCCACTCCTGCTTACTTGCAACAGGTTTCAAATAACAGACTTCTCCTTTGTCACTACAAAAGTCACCGGCTACTATCCACTCTTGTAATCGGTATTTTTTTCATGTTCTCGAGGAGGCTCCGTTAAGTGAAATCAAAGCTCCTATTTACTGGATCGGAGCTATAGCAATTATAGCTGTTGTGGTTTTTCGTAATCGTGGGACAGACACAGGAATGCTGAAGTTTAGCGCAAAGCGCCACATTCTGCTATACCAGCCACGAAACAGGAGTATAATTGTAACCTTGTGCTTGAAACTGGTTCATCATGACTTCTCTAGATCACTTGTACAAATTCTCGATCCGACAGACTCATTATTATGCTCATTTCCTACGTCTGGTTCATATTTCAAATTTTACTCACGAAATCAGTAACCCTGGAAACTTGAAAGTAAGGACTGGTCAGTTCGACATTCATGCGACCCAATTCCCTACAAAGTGCAAGCGAATAATTATGATGGTCTAGTACAATCATATGCCTGAATGTCTCTGAACGTAGTTTTCATTACGGAGTCCCGAAATTCAATGAAACAGATGGCAAAAAAAAAAAAGTAAAAAGTAAAAGACAACGTTTAGAGACCTATAATTGTAAGCCTTCTTTCAGATGCTTGAAGATCAAAGCCAGTGTGATGGCATTATTAGGGACACGACCAGATCTGTCAGATAAAGAAAGACGTCTATTAAGCGAAAGGACATCACGCGATCTGAAATAGATACAATGGATTTCCTGACCTCAGACCCTATAATATACTGTGAAAAAAAAACACCAAACCGTACTCTTGTTGTCTGCAGTTTGTATTTTCAAATTTTCAAGAAAAATGACAATGATGTAAATCATTATATATAAAGATATAT